>JAGVVM010004603.1:0-44143 GCA_019149425.1 Psidium friedrichsthalianum | reverse complement strand
CTTTGGCGAGTACTTTTTGATGGAACGGTCCCAAGTTACTCATTCCCACTTCTTTTTTCGGATTTGTTGAACTTGTTGCTCCGTTTATATCCGGACTCAAAATTGCCATAGATCGCTGTTTTGAGTGAGGATAGCTGGGTACTTGTTGTGGCAAGCTTTTATCTTAAGGCCCTGCTTGCCCTTCTTTGATGTCGGTTTCATTCTGGTTTCTCCTTGCTGCCTTTCTGTGTCAGGGGAGGCCTCACATATTCGTATAGATCATACAGAGAGTGGTGGTGTGCATGCTCACCAGACGATGCCGGGAAAACTGTGTCAGAAAGGCGGTGCGGAGGGTTCGGGAAGGGCACTTCTCGGAGCACTTCCGTGTCCATCGAGGAGTAAGATAGACCTCGAATCCCGGCGAGTAACGGGTCAGCCTCCCTCCTGAATTGTATACGGCCTTTGGCCATCCATTTGTTTTCGCTTTGAGCGTGGGGTTTCTAGTGGAAGCATAGTTTGTAGCTGTATATTTGAGTGCTAAGTACGATTGGATAAAAAAAAACACCTCTTGGCCCAACAAATCGACGCTTTTGTGCTTGCACTGATGAACATAATGGTAAAGTTTCTCTGGTCAGGACAGGAAAGCAGGATGAACCTCTGTTGGACAAATCGATAAGGACAGTTCCTTCGTTGCTTTGCCTCTATTTGGCATACATTTCGCCTTTTAACATCCAAACGCAAACTCCGAATCCCACGGGGCGCTCATATCAATTTGGCCTCCCCTCAAAACTAACACCTGCATGAAAAGAGCTCGAGTTATGTAGGATCTCACCCGGACTTGACGATCTGCTATTTGCGGATTTTGCACAGGTCGATGAGGACCGTGAGCCTGCAGCTCGCGTACCCCTTTGCTCATGAACTGTTTCCCCTTTTAATACCCTAACTCATGCCGTACCGTGTGACAGCAATCCTAACAAAATTTAGGGTGCGCACGGTACGTTTTCTGTTCCCAGGGAACAACATTTTTTGGAACAGAACACTTTTTTTGTTTGTGTTTTCTGTCCCGGCAATACGATTTTTGGGAACGAAACGCGTTTTGGTAACTGCATAAATTTCTGTTTCTCGAACAACGAACATAAACTCGTTTGGTAACTGCATAAATTTTTTGTTCTCGGCACAAAAAAAGAATAAAAATGCATTTGTTTAACTGCACAAAAATTATATTCCTAATTTTTTTCATTTAATTCTATTCTTAATTTTTTCAATATGAATGAGAATCACCAATAAAAAAAGAATGACAAGAGAAGACAAATTAGAATTGAGCATATGAAACATGAATAATGTCTTTTCCATAAGAGAGAACAATTATAATTATGATCATACATAATTGTTTCCAATAGATAACATATATTACATAATTGATTGCAAATACATTTGATAATTGTAATTAAACAGTGTATTTGGATACACTTTGATGTAATGCCGTTTAAATAAAAAATACCCTTGGTAAATGATTCGACTTCCAATTAATTTTTTTCTTCTTTAGAATTTGTTTATTTTAATTATTTTATATAAGTTTTAATTATTTATTTTCCGAAAAATTATTTTTATTTAATTTTTTCTCGAAAAAATATTTTTTTATTTATTTTTTTTCGAAAAACTTAATCTTTTTATTTTATTTTATTGATTATTTACTTAATTTATTTTAATTATTTTTTATTTTTTATTTTAATCTTTTTATTTATTTTTCTTGTTATTACTTTTCCAACAACAGTTCTTTTTTTTATTTTACATCATTTTACTTTTAAATTAATTTTTTTATTATTATTTTTATTCCAATTTTGATTTTTTAATATTTTTTTAATTTTTTGAAAAAATTATTTTTATTTTTAATTATTTATTGTTTCCCTGGTTTATTTTTTTATTATTTCGAAAAAATTATTATTTAATTTTAAATTATTTATTTTGTTCTTTATTTTTATTATTTTTATCTTTTTTAGTTTCGAATTATTTTTATTTTATTATTTTATTCTTTAATTATTTTTATTTTAATTACTTTCAAGAAAGGTGTTCTCAATTGTTTCCAAAAATTTCCAGCTGTGTTTCTAAAAAGTGTTACAGGAACACAGAAGCCAGTTTTTTTTGTTTCTCATTTCTGCCCAAAAGTGTTTTTGTTCTCAAACGTGTTCTCGAACACTTTTGGATCACTTTTTTACCAGACCGTTTCTGTTCCCAAAGTGTTCCGGGAAACACTTTGGGATAGAAACATTTTTCCTGGAGCTTACCTACGCAGAACCCTTAGTACTCTACTATGTCATGTCTCTTATCTGTAGAGATTAGATTTTTAGCAAATTACTGATCAATCGAGGCAACGAATACTATACCTGTCAATACTTATTGATATGTTAGTTGGGTCGAAAAATATAACCTTCTTACACCTTAGTTGCCTGTAAACATATTGATATGTTTAACGTTAATAAGTCATATATACCAGCTTGCCTAATATTTTTTAAAAAAAAACTGTTTCATACAAATCATGAATAGTTACATTTTCTAACGATGAAGAAATTATTGCTGGAGAGAATCGAATACTATTCCTATCAAATTGATAGATCAGATTTGGGACGGGGCGAAAATATAACTTCTTAGATGTTAGTCCCATGCAAATATTTTGATATGTTAATGTTAATAAGTCATATATATTAGCTCACCCAACATTTAAAAAAAAAAGATTTTACATACAATCACGAATATTGACATATATCGAGACGAAGGCATGCATTGAAAAAAGGGCAACTTTTCAGTGCTCTAGTGCAGCTAGAAAATTCCACTTGATGAAAGGAATTTTCAAAGTGGCAAAGTTTACATGTCTATATATGATTGGCCAAAAAAACAAATAAAGTATAAAATAACAAGAGAAAAGGAAGAAGAACAAGACAGAATAAGCAAGGAAAAAAACCATCAAAATCTCAAACTATGCATGTTGTGATACATTTATCCCAAACTTTTTTTGCGACACAAAAAACTCCAAACTTTATATAATGTGACACAAAAAACTCCAAACCCCGTAATAGCCTAGGCAAGGGTCGTGGCTCTCTAAAGGAAAAAATTTAAAAAAAATTAAAAATCATTCACTTCAGTGTTGGCTACGTCACATAGGATGATTGACATTAATTGGACCGCCACTTCAGTAATTTTCGACCAAACTAAGCAAGAAGGACTGCGTTGGTAATTTATTAAAAAATATTAAAAAATTTAGGACTAGCTGACAAATACTAACAAGGTTTAAAACTAAATTGATGCAATTAGAAGGTTTAAAGTTGAATTGACAAATTGTCAAAAAGTTCAAGACTAAATGACACAATTGAAAATTTTTGGATTGAATTGCTTATCATATAATAGGTCTAGATCTTTTTGAACAATTTTTCAAAAACCAATCGTAACTATCTCCAACATGTACAAACAGACTATCTAATATCACACGTCAAGACAAATTTTGCTCATGTCAACTCAAACAAGCGTGCTTTTCCTTGTGATATGTATTTTTGGTTCGGGTTAATATCGCGAAAAATCTCAAACTGATATACCGTGACAAATTTACCTCAACTTATTCTTTTGACCATAAAAAACTCAAAACTGGTATAGCTATGACAAAATTTTCCCAAACTATTTTTTTAACTACCAAAAACTCTAAATTGGTACATCAATGACAAATTTATAATTAATTAATTTTTTTATCATGAAAAACCCTAAACTATTATACCTGTGATAAATTTTCCATTCGTTAAATTGGGTTAATACCACGAAAAATCCTAAATTGATATACCTATGACAAATAGAGGGTAAAAACTCTAAACTAATATACTTGTGAACTATCACGTGTCATCCAACTCAATAATTGACATTGAATTTATCAAAAACTAACGAAGTATAAATTTATCATAAGTGTATCAATTTTAAATTTTTTGAAGTAAAAAAATAGTTTGAAGTAAATTTATTATAAGTATATTAATTTAGAGTTTTAGGTGATATTAACCTTTTTAATTCTGGTTCGACAAAGGTCGTGATGTTATGAATCCACGTCAATCCGATTGGGAAATTCTTGCTTGGGCAAGCGTTCCCGGAGAGGGCGCAATTACAAGTATAGGTTTAAAAACACGATCCTAAGTCGGATCTGACGGGGGTGAAGAAGATATTCAACAATTTGCCTACCTTAAAAGAGGTCAGATCTGTCAATTCCACCTTTGAAATTTCGGCCCAGATCTGCATCGTCTCCCGGCAAGTCAGCCAGTCAACCAATACAAGAGTTTCAGTTCCACTTGACTGCTTCGACCTTGGAGTGCGGGAGAGAGCAGAGGATACCGAAAAAACATCACCTGCGCTCCCGCCCACGCTTCTTACCATGAAACCTTCTCTGTCCCCCGACACCTCCGCCACGTCACTTCGTCCTCATCACCCATCTCTTTTTCTGGTCACGCCGCTGCATTTCCTTCCTCCCACCTCTCGCCACGTGTCCCCACGGCCTCCCTCGCTCTCCAATATTTTCTCTCCTTCCATGTAGTCACAGTCCCCACTCCCTCTGTCCTCACTGTCAGCCCAGTCCCACCAACGACCCCGCTTCCGAATAACCATGGGCACGCAAAACGACGGCGTTGCTACCGGCTCGGACGACTTCAAGCTCGTCGGCTTCTCCAACTTCGTCCGGGTTCAATCCCCGCTCCGACCGCTTCCCCGTCCGCCGCTTCCATCACGTCGAGTTCTGGTGCACCGACGCCACCAACGTCTCCCGCCGCTTCTCCTGGGGCCTCGGCATGCCCGTCGTCGCCAAGTCCGACCTCTCCACCGGCAACGCCACCCACGCCTCCTACCTCTGCCGCTCCGGCGACCTCTGCTTCCTCTTCACCGCGCCCTACTCCCCCTCCATCGCCGCCTCCGAAGGCCTCGACCCCTCCTCCACCGCCTCCCTCCCCTCCTTCTCCTACTCTGATTGCGTCGCCTTCGCCGCCAAGCACGGGCTCGGTGTCCGCGCCGTCGCCGTCGAGGTCCAGGACGCCGACGCCGCCTTCCGCACCAGCGTCGCCCACGGCGCCAGGCCAGTCTCCCCGCCGGTCGTCCTTGATGGCCGCGCCGCCATCGCCGAGGTCCACCTCTACGGCGACGTCGTCCTCCGCTACGTCAGCTACAAAACCCCGGCCTCCGATCGCGACAACTCCTCTCCGGACTCCTGGTTCCTGCCTCGATTCGAGACAATGGACGAGATCTCCTCCTTCCCGCTAGACTTCGGAATCCGGAGGCTCGACCACGCCGTCGGGAACGTCCCCGACCTCGGCGCGGCGATCTCGTACGTGAAGCGGTTCACCGGCTTCCACGAGTTCGCCGAATTCACCAAGGACGACGTCGGTACCGACGAGAGCGGGCTCAATTCGATCGTGCTGGCGAACAACGACGAGATGGTCCTCTTGCCGATGAACGAGCCGGTGTTCGGGACGAAGAGGAAGAGCCAAATCCAGACCTACCTAGAGCACAACGAGGGTGCCGGGGTGCAGCACCTGGCGCTGATGAGCGAGGACATATTCCGGACGCTGAGGGAGATGAGGAAGCGGAGCAGCGTGGGCGGGTTCGAGTTCATGCCGTCGCCGCCGCCCACGTATTACCGGAACCTGAAGGGCCGGGCCGGGGACGTGTTGACGGACGAGCAGATCAAGGAGTGCCAGGAGCTGGGGATTCTGGTGGACAGGGACGATCAGGGGACTCTGCTCCAGATCTTTACTAAGCCTGTGGGCCACAGGTATGTCATCGATTTCATCATGCAGCCTCTCTTTTTGTGTCTTTGCGGAAGTCAATTCCTTTAGCTATGGCATGTGATGAACCTTTGAATTGAGAGGATGGATCGTGAATTGGGTGCGGCTGAGGGTTTCTTTTTGGGGGGGGGGGGGGTGGGGTTGTGGAGGGAATGGGTTTTTTTACCTTTGACGAGAACTTTTGATGGAACGGTCCCCAAATTACTCAATTCCCAACTTCTTTCTTGGATTTTGGTTGAACTTGTTACTCCAATTTGATATCAGGACCAAAAAAATTGCAATAGATCGCTGTTTTGAGTGAGGATCAGCTTAGGTAATCGTGTGTGGCAAGGCTTTATCTAAGGCCGAAGTGTCAGCTGGCCCTCCTTTGATGTCGTTCATCTGGTTTGGCTTGCTGCCTTTACTGTGCAGGCCGACCATATTCGTAGAGATCATACAGAGGGTGGGGTGCATGCTCACCGACGATGCCGGAAAACTGTATCAGAAGGGGGGGTGCGGAGGGTTCGGGAAGGGCAACTTCTCGGAGCTCTTCAAGTCCATCGAGGAGTACGAGAAGACGCTCGAATCCCGGCGAGTCGCCGGGCCGACCTCCTCCTGAATTGGATACGGCCTTTGGCCATCCATTTGTTTCCTTTAAGCGTGGGGTTTCTAGTAGAAGCATAGTCTGTCGCTGTATAGTTGAGTGCTAAGTACGATGGGATAAAACAACTCTTGGCCGACAAAGTCAGACGCGTTTGTGCTTCTCTTATGAACAATAATGGGAAGTTTCTATGGTCATGGACCAGCAAAGAAGCTGAACTCTGTGAATAAATCGATAATGACGGTTCCTTCGTTCTTGCCTCTATCTTGGACATATGATTCGCCTTTTAACATCACGAACGGCAAACTCAAATCACCAAAGGGGGCGCACATATTCAAGTTGGCCTCCCCTCAAAACTAACCACAGCATGAAAAAGAACTCGAGTTATGTAGGAGCTCACCAGGACTTGACGATCAGGCTATTTGCAGGATTTTGCACAGGTAAAATGAGGACCGTGAGCTGCAGCTCGCGTACCCCTTTGCTCATGAACTGTTTTCCCCCTTCTAAATGCCCTAACTCATGTGTGACAGCAATCCTAACAAATTAGTACTCTACCATGTCATGTTTCTTATCTGTAGAGATTAGATTTTTAGCAAATTACTGATCAATTGAGGCAACCGAATACTACACCTATTAAAATGGTGGATCGGATTGGGGTTGGGTGGAAAATATAACCTTCTTACACCTTAGTTGTGTGTAAACATATTGATATGTTAACGTTAATAAGTCATATATACCAGCTTGCCCAAGGAAAAAAAAAAATCATTTCATACAAATCATGAATATTTACATATCTCAAGACGAACAAATTAGTACTCGAGAGAACCGAATACTATCCCTATCAAACTGATGGATCGGATTAGGGTCAGGTTGAAAATGTAACTTATTACACGTTAGTCTCGTGTAAACATATTGATATGTTAATGTTAATAAGTCACATATACTAGCTTGCCCAAGATTATTATGAAAAAAAAATGCTACATGCAAATCATGAATATTGACATATCTCCAGACGAAGGCACGCATCAAAAAAAGGGCAACTTTTTATGCCGGCGCTGCCAATTCTTGATTCAATGCTCTAGTCCAGCTAGAAAAGTCCGCGATGAACGGAATTTTCAAAGTGGCAAAGTTTAGGTGCAATCATGAACATGTCTATATATGATTGGCAAAAAATAAAAAATAAAGCACAGAATAACAAGAGATAAAAGAAGAAGAAGAAGAAGACAGAATAAGTAATGAAGACTTAAATAAAATCACAGACGCACTTTTTTTAATTTAAAAAAATATCTCAACTTTCAAAGGGTCCCAAAAAATGCATAAAAGTTGACTTAAGATAGTCCCAAAAAATTCCGCTAGTACACTGACAATAGATCTATAATTGATTTCCATCATAGAGATGGGGCAATGCGTCTGTATACTGCTTGAAATGTCTGCCCGCCATTCCTGGCAACCTTCTGGCCTTCCTCGGTCGCGCTAGTCAATAGCTTCACCACCAGATCGTTCTCGAGTTCTTCTTCCATAAGTGCCTTGAACATAGGGTGGTTTTCCAAACAACCTTTCATCCATTCCCCAAGTTCTTCAACATCTGTGATGGTGTAAATTATGCCCCCAACAGCCAGTGTATATGCATACTCGTCTAACAAGTGAGGGCTAATCACCCTGCGGCGGTGATTTTTCTCTTTGAAATGAGGATCCGGAAATAGGAAGAACATCTTCGTCAGTTGTCCTTTCTCAAATAGTTAGGAATGTACTTCATAGAGTTGGTCCGTACTATGGAGATATTTTGGTATTGACCGGGATTGGTTGTTCTCAATGCAGAAATGCGCTCCTTCACATATTCGGACACCTTGTCCCTAATTTCCATTCCGATCATGAGTTTGTCGGGAAATAGCGTTGAAAGAGCAACAAGTAGCCCTCCAAAGCCGCAGCCAATGTCAGCAAACTGAATCCTTTTGGGATTATCATCATCAGATGCAGCAGGGAACAACTGAGGGTAATGAAGAGAATAATCAAATTGACTTGGGGAGAGTGGAACAGGAAAGTGAGAATCGCTTAGTGGATTGCTGTGAGCTCGTGCTCGGTAGAATCGCTTCCTAGGCAAGCCAGTTGATTTGTTGAAGGTAGAGGTGGTCTCTTTCTCTATCATGTCTCTTATCTGTAGAGACACATTGTTAGCAAAACAACAATCATACGGTGAAGGAACTGAAGATAACAAACAGCATTTGGTTGTCATCCCGTACGATGATTTACTTTCAAATACAACCCACATAGCCTAGAAGGGGGTGCATCACTACAGTGGCTGGCAAGCAAGATAAGGCCATACCTACTATAGTTCTTCACATGGAAGTGACAACATTCTAGCGACTAGTCAAGGTGAACAATGAATATGGTGGAGGAAGGTGTCTACGAGGCCCCCAGCGGTGCCAATATACAGTTTACATGGCCGAAAATCAATATAGTTATGAGAGTCTAAGTAACATCTATGCATGTCCAACCACAATATTAAAAGCATCCCATGGTGAAATCTGCCCTTCAATTAGGCTCAACTGAAAACTGCTATATGGTCATATACCGTGAACTTTTAAATTCTTCCGTCACTTTAATAAGATTATGCTCTTGTCTAGCACCGTTTCTAATGAAAATTCTTAGTGGTCCCCTTCATGGCATCTCAGTTTATATTAACTCTGCATACGAGGACTTAGATCATCTTCTTCAGGCTTTCATGACTCTTAGAGCAGGAAAATTGTTCATTGAGCTACAAAAGTGCATGCTTATGCAACCTTAACTGCTTATTGGATGAGATAAAAGTTCCCAATTGTAAGGAAAAGCAACAAGAAGAGCACAATTTGAGCATCCCAACTAAAAGCATGTTTCCATCAGTTCAGCTATAAAAAATCACCATAAATCAAGTGACCTACTTGCACAAACCTGACTGAAAATGTAGGAAGACTAGAAGTTGCAAAGAAATTATGGGCTACTAGTGTCGCAACCTTGCAAAGCTCTCGAAAAATTGAATGCCATGTGTGTTCATCCATGAGCATACTCATCTCGTCAACCAGAAAGCTCCCTTAATAGACTTCATATAGTTCATTAGCATTTCTATATCTACAGTAAACCACCATTCACAAGGATATCCTAATTTCAACAAAAACAACTCATCTGACGAGTGCAATCATCTCTTTTACAACCCATCATGCCTACAATAAACTTGCCTCTAGTGTAAGCTAAAACCCACATTCGCATGAACCTAGTTTGCAACGTTGGTACTAGGTGGTATCAGAAACTCTATGCTAAAACAGGCACCACGATCATCACCAATAACATGGTGTAAAGGTGGTCGACTGAAGGAAGCACCCATAAGAGAAGAAAGGCCAGGTGAAAACCAATGGTAGAAGGGCCGAAAAAAAAAAAGGCAAAACATCGAAAATGGACCAAACATTTCGAGATTGCCTTCTTAGGAAATTATCGACATGCTTAACGAAACTAACATTGAGAGCACTTCCCAGAGTAAAATAGGAAGCACACACGGGCATCAAACCTTTGTGGACAACCATGTTAGCTTCACTTCAAAAGATAATATTTGGAGAACTGAGCTTTTCCGTTTCCAAATGCAATAGTTCTATTGAGGCATTTCATCGAGCAGGTTGTGGCAAGGCTGACGACTCTTTTATATGAAAAAAGCACGTAAAACTACGAAACAGCTTAATATTCCTTACACAGAAGACAGAACCACGCAATCAACCAAATCATCGGATCAATGACAGATGGAAACGCCCAAACATCTAGGTCGCCACATTGCACAAACCCAGCTCGGACCGCTCCAGAACAGCGCAAAAAATACCTGGAGGTGATGATTTGACGAGCAGGGGCGTGACTTTTTCGCGACGTAGTAGCGAGTGTCCTCGATCTCCGGAAGGCACAGGATACGTGAGCGAGGCTGCGAGTTCGTCGTAGGGCGATGACTGGGCTGAGATAATACAGAAGACGGCGGCTCAATAGGACGCCGTGGCGGCGGTGCGAAGCAGTGTCCCGGAAGAATGGGAACCCCGAGGTTTCTTTCGGTAGCGAGAGCTTTTCTTTTTTCCAAAAAATAAATGATTAAAAAAATTAAAAATAATTTCTTGGATCATTTGAAATAATTAACCAATGAAACTTACGTTAGTTATCGATGATAATTTATATTTTAATATTTTCATGGTTGGTGAAAATATTTTCTTTCGTTCATTTTCATAAACCATACAGCAGATCATTTTTCAAAAAATATCTTTTAAATCGTTCATTTTTTCAGCGAAATAAACATGACTTAAGTAATGGCTCTTGATTTGACCTAAACGCGTCGTTTTTGCATGAGATTCACGAATTGTGAAGAATGGCACGAGGTTACCCAGCCATCGGACTAATCTAGGCTCGAAGGTTGAGTTTAATATATTGCCGAAGCCCACCATATATTAAATTTATATAGAAAATGTCGAGAGGAGGCGGGTCGTGCTTTTCTTGTAAGACCATTGCCCAAACTCGTACATTCATCTCTTAGACTTGGGCGGGTTGCCCGCCCGTTGATCATTTTTAAATGCCAAAGTTGCGGTTATATTAAGCATGGAATAGCTTAATTTTTATACGAAATGTTGTTTAAGATAATTAAAGTTACTATTCTGTTAATTGATTTTAGCTTATTTTTAACCAGAAAAGTGTTAGCCCATGACCAGATTTACTCATCGAAAATTTACCTAGGTAATTTAAAAGGCCACTAAACAATATGAAAAGCTTTTTTTGCAATAATCAGTGGAAACATATTTTCTGCACAAAATTTGTGTGCTAATTTTCAGTTTTGGAGTTACTTCTAACTCATGAAACGAACAAAAAAAAAATTTGGCGAAAATATTTGTGAAATATATTAAATTTACATGGTAGAGGCAAAAATGGTGCACCGTTATGCGTGGGTAAAATATGGAAAAACTTGTAAAAGGAGAAAGGAATTTGTCATTCGACCTATTTTATAGAAACAAATGTACTTGTCGAACGAGGAGAAAGATTACTTGCATGAGAATCAATCTACTGGGATTCGGAGAAATTCATTAGATAACATGGTAACTGTGTTCAAGTTTGGAATTACATTTTGCCATTGTTGATGCACACTTGCCATTTATTTGTTTCGGGCTAAGTTGGGTATCTTGTGGAAATTATTTGAAAAAAAAAATTTGAGACTTAAGGTTCATTTTGAGTTTGCTTTATTAAATAGGGAGATGTTGAAATATTTATGAAAATTCGCTAATTATCAAAATTCTCCCGAAATACATACAATGCACGATTTGCAGAGCTAAGAATGTCCTAAGCTTGTTGACCCAAAATGAGAAAGGTCTTATCTCATATCTTTCACATTACCATTAAAATGACTATTATTATGGTTTGATTTCAATCATTTGGTCAAAAAAACATAGGAATACATAAATGTTAGAGTAATTAAATATTAAATCACGAATCACGCCTTCGTCTCTTTACCAAAAAAAAAAAATCACGCCTTTGTCCAATAGTTTAAACTTTTGGAACAGTTGGCAGTGGTCCCACAAAATCTTACACGGTATTGAAGCAGGAGATCTTGAGTTCAAACACACTAAGCTAGAAGGGGAGTGTTATAGTAATTAAATATTAAATCACGCATTCATCCAATAGCTTAAGCTTTTGCAATTGCGGCAATTGTGCCTTTTTTGAAATTACAAATTCTACTAAACAAATGTAACATAATTTCTTTAGCCAATATATAAAATTAGTGGCCAATAGGTATGCAGCCCTACTAGTAAAGAGACTTCTACGCTCTGCAACAAGACAAAGTAAAAGTCAAAGAGAATAGAGTTAGAAATAAGTCAGATAAAAAAAATGAGAAATAGGTTAGATGAAAAAAACTAAATTAGGGGATTTTGTCAAAAATATTTATAGAGATTGAAATTACAGATTTATTACAAAAGGAACGTACCTCCATTCGTAATGATGATTATATTCACATGACATCTATAGAAATATTATATTTATTATTATGGGCAGAGCTATTTTCATTCCTTTTGGCTAAGGCACTCCTATTTTCTAATTAACTTACTAAAATACCCTCATATTTCTTCAAATTTATTATTTCTTTTTTTATCAGACTAATTATATTCACGTGACATCTCTAGAAAGATTATATTTATTTATTATGGGCGACGCTATTTTCATCCCATTTTGGCTAAGGCACTCCTATTTTCTAGTTAATTTATAAAATACCTTCATTTTTCTTCAATTTATCGTTTCTTTTTTTATCAGACTAATCCACAAAACTATCTTTATTTCTATCAATCATTAGTTCCACAATACAAATGCTCTGTTACATCCATTAAGATATCAATTTAGTGTATCTTATTTATCATTTTTCTTAGACAATGTTGTCAATCTTAATTTAGTTCTCTTATTTTTTTTTCAAAAGAAATTTCTATTTATGACAATTCATGAAACACACAATTAATTTCCTTTTTTTTTCAAATGGTGTGAGTGAAACTGTATTTCAAAGTTCAAAATTAAAATTCAATTTAATAATTTAGCCGATATTGATAAAAATGGAAAGAAAAATTGATCAAAAAATGAAAAAGATTAATTTGTTAAAAGCATAATAAAGTGTCAAACATACTTACATTTAGATATGTATTAACTTGCATAAACACATAAAGGGAAAAAAAAACATAAAAATCTATGCTATTCAGCTCTTACTGTGAAGAAAGGAATTAATATCGATTGTAAACTCAATCTAATAGCAAGATAATTTTTTTTAAATATGCTTAAAACTTTCCCTTAAAAAAATCTTACGTGAGTTTGAAAGTGTAAAATGTGTAAACAAATTTTTAACGCCATGTTTCAATTTATATTAAAGTGTGAAAAGCTAAAAAAAAAAAAAGCACAAATAAGCAATGTCTAGCTTTAGAAACCTACAGATCTATTTCCGAAAATTATTCACAATGTCAAAATCTACTTGATAATTAGGTTCAATTTTAAATTTTTAACTTTCAAATAAATGTTTTCTCAAACTATTTCATCAAAAATAGACAGTTAATTGTGCATTTATAAGCTGTTATAACTAGAAAATCTCTACCATTTTGTATAAATTTTCTAATTAAAATCATGAGATCATAAATTAAAAATAAAGAATTTCTGTAGGAAAAGTGATAATATGATGCATTATAGAATGATATTTTATTGAGTGTAATTTGACCTTTATATTGTGAAATTGATATTTAAGAGGGAAAATAAAAGTAAAGTTAGTTATGATGGTTCGGTTGATAAAAAATGATAAATTAAAGAGAAAAAAGGGTATTTTCGTCTATTGATCGACAAGAGGAGTGCCTTCATCAAAATGGTAGCGAAAATAGCGCCGTCCTTTGTTTACGTTTGTTTGTTTTATTGGCCACGCAGTTCCAGGACGCGCGAAAAGCAGCGGCCACGATCGCGTCGCCCCGATGGCTGTCACTTCTACTCTGTCAGAACAGGGATCGCCGAACTTGGCTCACCATTTCCGAGAGCACTGAGCACCAATCTTCATCTCTTCCTTCCTTCCTTCAACATCGAAACCAGCGAATCCGCGACGGTTTCATCCAATCGCCGAGCATCGATTCGCGGCACGGAATGCTTCGCGTCCACGGTCTGGCTCGAGTCTCCACCTGCTGTCTCTCTCCGAGAGCCGCGCCTTGTCCGGCGATCTCGACCCCCAGGACGAGGACGGCGGCGGGTCGCGGCCTCAGATGGCGAGCGGTGGGGAGCACAAGCGGGTACGCGACGTCGTGTGATAAGCTCCTCTTCCGTCAGCTCTTCGAGAAGGAGTCGTCCACCTACACTTACCTGCTCGCCGACGTGTCTCGGCCCGATAAGCCCGCCGTGGTTACGGTTTTCACATCCCGTTATCGCAATAACTTTTTGCTCAGTATATTCGATAGCCACTGCTTATTGGATTGCATTGCGTCGCGTGCTTCGCGCTGACATTTCGATTGAATAGATTGCAGGGTGTTATGTTAGAGTAATTTGGAAGAGTTTGCGGATTGGTTTAGCATATACGTCTACTTGAAATGGGGTTATGGAGTCTGCAAAAGATTAGTGTGATGTTGGTGGGATATTCACCAGTTCCAGCTTTTTTGTCTGAATGTCTCGCTAAACCTGATGATCATTCAGTCTGCGAGGCCAAATTGAGTTCTGGATTGTTGTATACAACTTTTTCTCATTTCATGACCTGTCGTCATAGGCTTTTTATTGGATACTTATTCCAAAAATCAGAGTTAAAAATGCCTTAGGCAGTGTCCAAATCATTTCAGTAGTCTCAATCACTCAATGTTGTAATCCACTTATCACAAATCAAGGGAAACGAAATAAAAAGTCACTTTGACCAGAAAAATAAAAGAAAATTCAGTTATTAGCATATGAAACAAATGGAGTGAACTGTACCTAATCATTGTGCTTATGATTGGGTTTAATGCTTGGATAACTTAATGTTGAAGTTCTGGAGATTTGGTGCTTCAACGGGAACAAGGCAAAGTGGAGTTAGCTAATATCTGCAGAAAGTAGCTTGGTAACTGTATTGTTGATAGATGCAAGGCGGAGCTTGCACATGCATTATTTTGAACAACCTATGGAGATGCCTCCAGAATCATATTTGAGTCTAATGTTGTATATAACTGTACTCATCGTGTCTCCACCTTTAGCTTACGGAAAGGTAGGGGAACGCCTTTTGAGCCACAACCAAAACCGTAGAAAATCAACCTACTAGCAGTTCACCACGATCTGAAGATGGGCAAGTATATCAGGGTATTTGTGAGGATAATTTGTCCAGGATTGAAGGACTAGAGGATCTTAAAAAGATCAGAAGTAGTTTTTTAATATATAATCTGTCATGAGGCAAGTTTCTCAGAATAGCCTACTCGATATCTTCAGGTATTCTTTTGTGTTGCCTTTGATTTATCTGTGCTGCTAATCTATGATCTTTATCCTGAAGCATGGTTAACTACGGCTGTTGTGTCTATGGGGATGTATCCTGAAAGTTATATGTCTTACTTGCAGTTGATTGACCCAGTTGATAAGACAGTTGACAGGGACCTCTCTTTACTGAAAGAGCTTGGGTTGAAGCTGATATATGCAATAAACACGCATGTACATGCAGATCATGTAACTGGGACTGGTTTGATAAAGGTAGGGCACTCATCTCCTGTGTAGATCTGTCTCATGTGCAGAATCTGCTTACTTGCTATTGCACAGCAGTACCTCTTGATCCAGCTTGTAATCTGTATATGGCAGCATACATCAATCGTGCCCTTGCTTCGAACTTTTATCAAGTAGATAGTTACTCTGTCTTGCAGGGGAAAGTCCCTGGAGTAAAATCTGTCATTTCGAAGGCAAGCAATGCAAGAGCTGACTGTCATATAACAGCCGGAGAGAAGATTCATTTTGGTGATCTATTCCTTGAGGTATCACAACCTGCACTTTTATACTTATTATGTCACCAATAGGACAATGGATTTTGGTACTAGAGCCAGTCATTGAATGGGAAAATGGGGATTCTCGTGCAATGAGCTAACTTCATAGATATGCTTTTGGCATAATGCACAAATAACCGCAATTTCACACTGGGCGATAATTAGCATCCATGAGAAACACTCGAACCTAAAAATTGAAAGGCACTATTTGCTCTTGCATTTGGGCATTGAGTTATGCTATGAGTTCCAATAATTGTGATGCAATATGAGATCTTAAAGGGACTGCATTGAAGTGATTAACTCTTTTAAAACTATGCAGCCAATGCTGCAAGTTGCATATCCTGCCATTAGCTGGCAGCAGTCACTCCCTCTGTCATGAGAAAGTACATTTCCTGGATTTGCATGTATGTTCATGTATTAAAATCAAGTGCCTTCTTTTATTTGTTCTTCACTTGTGTACTTAAGTCATTTGACATTCAATAATTTTCTTGCTGTGGCAGGTCCGGGCTACACCAGGACATACGCAGGGATGTGTTACATATGTTACAGGAGATGGACCTGGTCAACCCCAACCAAGGATGGCTTTCACTGGAGATGCCTTGCTAATTCGTGGGTGTGGGCGGACTGATTTCCAGGTTTCGTTTCTTGCAAGATACCCCATACTTTTGTAAGAGTGCAAAGTTCAGCTTTTATGCAATGGAATGGTTCTATTTTTTAGTCTATAAAATGGAACCTCCATACTTAGGTCTGAAGCTTGATATTATTATTTTGACAATGTGCTTGCAGGGTGGAAGTTCACTTCAATTGTACCAGTCAGTGTATTCACAGGTAAGGAGATTGGACAAATTAACGTCCTTCACTGGAAAGCAGTTACTTATTTGATGCAAAACTCTCTCTCTCTCTCTCTCTCTCTCTCTCTCTCAGATTTTCACATTACCCAAGGATACATTGGTCTATCCTGCTCATGACTACAAGGGATTCACTGTATGACAATCTGATCCTTAGCTCCATAGTGTCAAATTGTTGCAAAATCAGAGACGCTCTCAGAAAGTTCCATTTTGTAATTCAGGTTAGCTCCGTGGGGGAGGAAATTATCTACAATCCCAGGTTTTCAAAAGATGAGGTGAATTTTCTACTTCACTTACTTTTCCATCACTTTAGATGTCACCTGTGACTTAGTTATCTGCAGATGCATCATAACTATCTCATTCCATTGAAACAAGGGCTTGGCCAGAGGTGGTCCTCCCCTACCGAGATTAAGAACCCCATCTTATCGAGGAGGGATTAAATAAACGAAGAATTTTCTGTTTCCATGCCTTAAATGATTCTCCTTTTTGGCATACTCATATAAATTTGACCTTGTACTAAATTAAATCCACCGACAAAACAAGCAAACTGAGAGAAACTATATGCTAATTCGTTTCTGGCGCTTCAGAAGGCAAGTTCATGTTGGATTTTATTAATTTGCTTAATAGAGATGCATGACTTGTAATGGTTAAGTCAATTTGCTTCTGCGAATAGTAACATTTGCTTGGTTTTGATCTCATGTTTTGATATGTTTATTTTGTCATCACTGGGACTGCATAATCTCTCTCTCTCTCTCTCTCTCTCTCTCTCTCTCTCTCTCTCTCTAATGGCGACACATTTTTTTCTTCATATTGCAGAAAACTTTCAAAAGTATTATGGAAAGTAAGTAACCACTTCTGCAATTGGAACTATCAATATTCAGATGTTACTTTAGGTTGAAGGCTGCCTGTCAATACTTCATATGATATTGAAGTGGCTTTTGATAATTTGTGCTGTAGATCTAAATCTCTCTTACCCAAAGATGATTGATGTGGCTCTTCCCGCAAACATGGTCTGTGGGTTGCAAGACCTTTCTGCAAAGCCAGCTGAGGCTGCATCAAACTAGGCACAGTCAGGTAACAGGCTGATAAAGTTCTATCCTGTGTAAGCAGTGATTTTCAAAGGCGATGCAGTTTGTTTGTTCAGATATTTTCTGTTTATGGTACTTAAGCTTAATACTGAAGAAACATATTTACCTTCTGTGCACTCCAGCAAAACTCGGCTTCGCGATGCAGGCTAAATGTCGGATTACTTTTATTGCTGCAAAAGTAGTGGCTGCCGTCATCCCCCACTAGTTCATCCACAATGATTCTCCTCTCAGACAGACACTCAAATCAAGATATGGATGCTCCAAGATTTGTGTATCTCTAGCTTATTGTTGTTTGCCTTTACTGTTACCTGGCTGCGTGTGTGGATCTAGAACATGAAGATGAGAAAATAACAGGTATTCACTATTCAAGGCAATAATTGCGTCAAGTTTACATAATTTTCTCATGGAGTGTGGATCCAGAGTCTAACCCTCGCTATAGTGGTAAAACTGAATGCAGAGTTCTCTTTTCGCAGAACAAATTCTATGCACCAACGTCACTGGATGTTTAGCTGAGAAATCAAGAGTCACAAGGGATTTCTCCACTTACAACATGTCATGGGGCTTCGCTTAGATCTCCATATACAAGTTATTATGCTCCACAACTTCGAAGTGTCATCACTTGTACAAAATTTTTAGTAGGCAGTGTTATAAATATGCAAACTCCCACCAGTACCATTTTAGAAACCACGGTCGAGTCGAGCAGGTTCATTGTGCAAGACAATCAGTGTTGAACTTTCAAACTGAAATATGTTGCATGTTGAGGAAGGAGATCGTGTCTAGTCCAAAGCAAAAGCTTAAGGAGGCTTGAGCGTGGAAAGGACCGATGCCCTCTTCTTTGAACATATCAATCAAGACAATCCTCACTTTTGCACGTTAAGAGCGTGAATAATGTGGGGTTCCTTTGTCAGCACAGAAGGTGTGAATGCGCCCGATGTAAGAAAGCTCCATTTTCAAGCTTTATATACTATGACGCCATTGCTTCTCGTCGCAAGACACATAAATTCTTTATAAATGTCGATGACCATCACCATCCATTCCCATCCTCGTCATCATCGCTATCCACTCGGGATGTTCGGTCGTTCTTTCGCAAAGTCGAACCGGCCCGTCTAACTTCCATTGGTATTTTTTTTTTCCCTGTTCCCTTGATGAAAAAGTGTCTTATTGTGTATTTGAAACAAGAAGGAACTTCTCTAAACACTAAAGTTCAAACCTACTCCAGGCGGACTCTTGACGAGCAAGAACGAAAAAGCTGACTTATGATTTGGGCGGTGGTCTAGTGTCCAAATTCTTTGCTCGTTGCGGTTTCGTCGCTTGCATACCATATCAAAGAAAAATATAAGTATAGAAGCGCTCAACTAATCTAGCTGCGTCCCCTATTGCACCTGTTCATACCAGTCGTATTTGAGACTTGTGCAAAACTCTTTGACACTCCAGTTTCAGTGGCAGTTAGTCCTCTCCTTGTATTTGCATATATACTTTCAGTATACCATATAGTTTGTACGCAGGGATTCATTTCCTGTCTCGCTTTGCCGCCGCGATCACTCATCTCCTTTGCCTTAGCATTATTGACAACGAAAATCTTCTAACTGATCATCGGAACGGAACTGTAACATGATCTGGGGATGAAATTGTAGCATGATCTCTCGCCATAAGAGCAATTTTTATCGATTCAGGGCACTTGTTCAAACCCCAAGGTATTCAAACAAAAGCGGTCTCGGTGGCTATAAATCCGGGAAAGACGCCCACATAGGAGAGGGCGCTTATGAACTGTCTTGTTTATGCGACACAAAACAAGTATGTACCTAAGTGGAAGATCCTTATACAATTGAATTGACAATAGTTAATATTCCGATTTGCTCTGTGATGAGATTTTCCAAGCAGTTCACCGGCTGAGCCCTCAAAGCTGGTACGAAACTCATAGATCCACATCCAGATCTGGTTCCCTACTGATTTGGGTGTCATCAGGAGTAATGCCTGTAATTCAGAAGAACAGAATTTCCAATCCTCAAACCCAAAAACAGGGGGGGAGAAAGTCACATGAAGTCAACGAATCATGAGACAACCGCAGAACGGCGACCAGGGTAAAGGCGTTGCCTGAGTCAAGTCTTGAAAATGAGAGTCCACGACAACCTCTGTTTCTTGATTTGCCTTTTGCCTTTTTCACTTTCGTTGTCATATTTCATTCAAAGCCGCTCGCACCTTTCATCACGCCCTTCAGTTTGTTGGTAATTCTGCCTCGACCACTCGAGAAGAGGCAGACCAACATGAATCGCAAAGCTTCCATCTTTCTGGCAATTGTCATGGTCCTCGCGTTCTGCTTCATCAACTTCGATGCCATAGTCATGAACCGCAAAGATCTCGACTTTGATGCCTCGAATTCGAATGGCTTCGAGCTGTTGCGCCACATGAGCTTCAGTTCTGTTCCTCTTCCAGTAGCATCATATCCCCATCATCACAAGCCAAACCGGAGGGGCGTGATCATCTTGGTGATTTTGCTTATGCTGATGAAGCAGAGACCGCGAAGCCTCAGGTCCCCCACCGATCGACTAGTCGTGGGACCGAGCCTGAAGAATCCTCGGCAGCCAAGGATTTGGCCCGAGCTCAGAACAATTATGGGAAGATGACAGAGATCAGACATTGGAACCCCATATCAAGGCTCAACAAGGACAAGGATCAGCTGAAGCTGCATTTGAAGCCGGTCAATGCTTTGCCTTCGCAGGAATCCGAGGCGGACGGGCTTTCCGGCACCCTCACGGCTACATTAAGATACGGAGTGATTCCGGGCTTTGAAGTGTACTTCATTGATGTATACATAGGTACACCGCCTCGGCATCTCCCTCTGATACTTGATACTGGTAGTGATCTCATTTGGATCCAATGCGCTACTTGTCCTGATTGCTTCGGGCAAAGCGGTCCCTACTACGATCCCAAGGACTCCACTTCTTTCCAAGAGATAAGCTGCCACGACCCTCAGTGTCTCCTGGTCTCGGACCCGGATCCTCTGCAGCGCTGCGAGTCGAACAACCAAGCCTGTCCTTACATCTATCTCTATGGAGACGGCTCGAACACGACTGGCAATTTCGCGCAGGAAACATTCACGGTCAATCTCACAGCACGGGCGGGTGACTCCGAATTTGCAAGGGTGGAGGATGTGATGTTTGGCTGTGGTCGTTGGAACGGAGGCATATCTGATGAAGCTTCAGGGATGCTGGGACTAGGAAGAGGGCCTCTGTCTTTGGTCTCTCAGTTTCAATCTCTGAATGGCCAATCTTTCTCTTACTGTCTCGCGAATAGACATAGAAATCCTAGTGCGAGCAGCAGATTGGTTCTCGGCGAAGCCGGCGAGCTTTCAGGCCGCCCCGGTTGGAATTTCACTTCCCTTCTTGGCGCTCAGGAAAGCCCAGACAGCACATATTACTATGTCAAGATAAAATCGATCATGGTGGGAGGAGAGATTCTTGACATACCCCGCGAGACATGGGAAGTGTCGCCAGATGGGCATGGCGGGGCGATCATAGATTCGGGCACTTCGCTCAGTTATTTCGTCGGGCCCGCTTACAACGCGATTCGGGAAGCATTCGAGAGGAAGGTGAAGGCATACCCAATGGTGGAGGAGGAACACTTTCGTCCATGCTACAATGTGTCTGGTGTGTCAAAGCCCGAGATACCCGGGTTCGGGATCGAATTCGTGGACGGGGCAGCATGGAGTTTCCCGGTTGAGAATTACTTCATCCCGGTCGGGCCGGACGGGACCGTGTGTTTGGCCATGGTGGGGAAGGATGAGTCCCCGGGAATTCGATAATCGGGAACTATTTGCAGCAGGATTTTCACATGTGGTTTGACATGAAGAAGTCTCGGCTGGGTTATGCACCCATGAGATGTGCCGATGTTTAACACTTTCCGGTGAGGATGGATAGGAAAATTCGGAAGCACGGCGTTCTTTTCCTTGTTCCTTTTTCGCCTCTTTACTTTGCCCCTTGTTCTGATTCATATTGCAAACAACAGAGGACTGGTTCAAAGCGATGCATATATCAATACGTTGACTGCCAGAGACAAAAACAAAAGCGTCGCTTGTCGCCGCACGTTAATGCAAGAAATGACATGACGAGCAAAAGCAACCACTAACCTTTGTCCCAATCGAAGCTGTGGATTTCGAGAGAGGAGAAGTACGCAGACTGAGAGACGCCTCTCATTTACGCTTAGCTCCAGGAAAAGGAAAGGATCCCGCTTTCGCCGAAGTATCCGGATTATGTCATAACTTGTGCTCGACGCCCACGATTCAGTCGAAGTCGACCAGGCCATCATTGTGATCTCACCTTTCGAGCTGCTAACAGTCAAAAGAATCGATGCAGGCAAGATAGGCCCTGGGCTATACTGCCCGACTTTAACCTTTAAGACGTTCACTTGCGACGCGGGTCGAACCCGTAAAAACCACCACCCCCGGGGGGGGCGCCGCACGACGTGGATCGGACTCATTTCTAAACTCCTCGCTTCATAACTGCGTCGACATCCATGGAGTTCCCGGACCTCTCCCCTCTCTTTGATTTCCACATAATCACAAACGGAGATCTCAGATACCATCTTCAAATCTTTATTTTTTTTTTTTTTGTGATAATGGCAATCTGTCGAATGCGCTTGTGATTTTCACCGGATGCAGCGGTAAATCACGGTACGATTATCCTATATGTTGCCGACGTTTTACTTCCTAAATTTTCTACTAGTGGACAATTTCGAGTTGCTAGCTCATCCAACCTTAGCTTTGTTTGTTTCGAAGAGAATGAATAGTTTGAAAAACACATTCCTAAAAGTAATCTCCTATAGCACTTTTATAAAAATAAATGAACGAAAAGAATTTTTACCGTCGACGATAATATTTAGGCATGCATTATTGTTGATGAGAAAAAACTTTTTTCATTATTAATTTTTTACGCGAAACGTACGGGCGATAGTATTAATCATTCACTTTCTTGAAAACAAATGAAGGCTCAGTAAAAACTCCACTGGATGAGCAAACATCTTCAATTTTATTCTAATGTTATTGCGTTGCCTACCAAATAAAACCCTTCACTGTTGACGCTTTCTTCTCCTTCTTCCATGACTCGAGGTTCTCTCGTGTGGTCGATCAAATGGCGTCGAGCCTTACTCGTCACCAAGGTCGCAATCGCTCTAAGGTAGACCGAATGTGTTTCCCACAAAGGGAACTTTCTTTCGATCGGTCAATTTCAATAGATCGACGAGCATATTAGGACAAGATACATCGAAAGTGGAATTGTCACGCAGAACATGAGAAACCGCTTTTGTGAAAGATGAATAAATTGAAAAATATTTCTCCAAAAATAATCTCTTATATCGCTTAAAGTAATTAGTCAACGAAAATGTTGTCTGGTGACAGTAATTATTGCTAAAGATGGATATGAACACAGTAGTCTTGGATTCTCAGATCCAGTTACATTACTACTGGGCTTACACATCATGGGCCTTGCGTAGGCCCAGTAGAGCTCTTTCGTGTTAGGGTTTCTCCCATCCCGCGACTCTTTATACCCTTCTTCTTCATCCGATCGAGCGAGGGATACTCGGAGCAGCCGAACGAACTCGCAGTCGCCGCTTCTCCGCCTCCTCCGCGACGTCGACGATGGTGACTTTCAGGGTTGGTTTACTGGTCCTTAAACTCCATGATTCGGCTAGATCATTGTTTGCTGCTGCTCATGCTTTTCCGGCGCGTCTAGTTTCTCTGAGTGTTGCAGAGATTTTGGTCTCGAACTACTTCTGCATTTGGGAGTTTGCTAAAGATGGTTTTTCTTTTTTTTTTTTTCTGTTTATTGTGTTGTGTTTTGGTGGACGTGGACGCAGTTTCACCAGTACCAGGTGGTGGGGAGAGCTCTGCCGACCGAATCGGATGAGCATCCGAAGATCTACAGGATGAAGCTGTGGGCTACCAATGAAGTCCGTGCCAAATCGAAGTTCTGGTATGTCTCGTTCTCGATGTCCTCGCTTACTTTGAGTTTAGCTTCATTTATCTGAGGGAAGAGAGTAGGCAAAGTATGTTTTCCGAATGGTGCACCTTGTTAAGTGCTTGATTGTGGCGCGGAGGCTGTTTAATTGGGTTGCATTGCACTGAAAGAGGCGATTTTTGGGTTATTCAACTTTTATTGTTGGTTTTGTTGCTGATTGATTCAGAAGAAAGCCTTTGATCCAATTATTTGGGCGATCCAATTGATTCAGGTACTTCCTGAGGAAGCTTAAGAAGGTTAAGAAAAGCAATGGACAGGTTCTAGCCATCAACGAGGTACTGGTCGTGTTTTTCCCACTTTTTTTCATGTTAAAGGAGAAGATTAGTTGCTGGTTAGAGTAGTTCGTTTTTCAAATGTATTTTTGCTTTTAAGCCTAAGCTGATTGTTGACTTTAGCCCCAATTCATGTTTGTTTTGAAAATGACCACTTTTTTAGTATCTGCTTTGCTTAAGTCTAAGTTTGTCTGTAAGCTTTTTAAGTGGATGCTGGGCTGTCATCTGGATCACAAAGTTCACAAAGTTCACATCACTTTAGGAGAGTGCTGTCCATTTTGACAATGAGGGTTGGATAGTGTCGCCTTTGTCTCACCAAGGTGATGAGAAGTGTTAGACATCAGTCATTTGTTTTGTTTATTAGGTTAGGTTTAATTTCGCCTCATGTCTGAGAAGAAGAGGCTGTTCTTGGAATATTTAAGTTTGCTTCATCTGAAGGTGGTAGTTAATTGGAGTGAAAAGCTTTATTTGCTGCTTCACAAACATTCTTCCTTTTTGTGTTTTTTGAAAAAAAAAATTGTTTGATCACATCATCCAAGATTCATCATTCAATGCCTTTCTGAAGCATTTCAGAGGACCATTGATAATATTTATGTACATCCAAGTCCATGACTAAGTTTTTAATCAAGAAGAGTGTAGCATAGCATCAAGAATGATACATTTCTGTTTGGACTTGTGGCCTGTCTTAGCATATCAGTCTACTGCAATTTTGTCTCAGACTACTGGTTAGCACTCTGGTTAGCATGTGCGCACCACATCTGGTCGATTTATGTTGGATTTTTTTTTCCCCCGCTGAAGTTAAACTAAATTCTCTACTCATATTCATTCTGTTCCCTGAGCTCTGTTTGGTGCTATTTAATTATGGGAGAAGAGCTTCATGCCTTGCATTTCTGTTATTACTGAATATACTTGTCAAGACATGTAATCATATTTGTTAATTGCATTCCCAGATATTTGAGAAGAATCCCACAAAGATCAACAATTATGGTATCTGGCTGCGATATCAGAGCCGTACTGGGTATCATAACATGTATAAGGAATACCGAGACACAACTCTGAATGGGGCAGTGGAGCAAATGTACACTGAAATGGCATCTCGCCACAGGGTGAGGTTTCCTTGCATCCAAATCATTAAGACAGCTACTGTTCCAGCAAAGTTGTGCAAGAGAGAGAGCACCAAGCAGTTCCACAACTCCAAGATCAAATTCCCCTTGGTGTTCAAGAAGGTTAGGCCTCCAACGAGGAAGCTGAAGACCACCTACAAGGCCTCCAGGCCCAACCTATTTATGTAACTCTTTCATGTCGTACTGAGGCTTTCGAAGCTATGCAATTAGTTGTTATTGATTCCAAAGAAGCTGGAGAAGATATTTTGTGGTTTTTGACTGATGGGTGACATTCTGTATCCGTCAAATTTTGGGTATCGTTTGGCAAATTTGTATCGACTCTGCAGACATCTTCCCATAGTTACCTTCAAGTGAAATTTTCATGTCAATGTGTGCTTCAGAAGATGTTATATCTCAAGTAAGCTCTAGTGGGGTAGTCGATTACAGAGAGATTAGCGTTTCATTTGCTTAAGGGATGATACTTGCGGCTGTTTTATGATTGGGGAGTGCATACCTCACATAAGGTGGCTTGGGGTAGCATCCATGATCTGGAGGTCGGTACAGCTTGAACCCATAAAATTGAGTAAATGTCTCTCGTTAATTTGGTTATCATTGACCATTTCTGCCAGTGCTGGAATTGTACTGAAGTGTAGGACCTCGTCTTTTCCCTTGTGGAGAAAGTTATTCACCGAGCTATGTCTTAACTTACAAGTATACCTATGGTACGGCGGACTGCAAGGGCATCGATCCAGGCATCGACAGGCAGCAGTCCCGTGAGAAGGGGTGCATCAACAGATTTTCCTTCTGTTTGCTTTTGGGATTAGATTGTGAAATCACATCATCCTTGTTAGCTTTGACAATAAGGTCGCCTGTCGTCCTTGTTAAGAGTTCAAAAACGATCTCAGGATAGACGAGCAAACGTACATACGCTATTCTCACTAAGACATGGTGTTTGTGCTGCCATCTATATGTAAGATCGATCTTTTTACGTCTCTTTGTGAGGAATGAACCAAACAAGATAAGTTACAATGGCACGAGGAGACTCAGCAAACAGCTTCAAACTAAAATGTACTCAAATCGATAGATGCTCAACGGAGAAACAGACGCTCACCTTAATTCACAAATTGGAGATGTTTGGTTACAAGCAATGTGCTCTAATAGAAGGAACGCTTATGATTACAATCTCCTGGAAACTAAATTGAAAAAAAAAAAGGCAAACAAGATACAATATAATACATACACACTCGGACTTAGCCTTGGAGAATGATAATGCACCAAAATCAGAGATGAAGGGATGAGCAGAGAGAATGCATCACTAGAGCGGATGTTGAACCAAACTTGATCAAGGAATGCAGAAGGATGCATAATGCCGAAGGCGAATGAACATCTTTTCCTGCCATACTATTCATCACCCATGAAAGAAGCAACTCGAATATGCACATAGATCCCTGGATGACGTTATGAAGCCCAGAGGGACTGTCCAGGGGATTAAGAAACTCCCAATCTATCTCGAAGAGTATCAAAAATTGATGAAGCTGCTGCATTTTGTGAAAACGTTAATTTCAGTCTACCCAACAATTCGCCATCTTTGGCCTGAGAGGCAGCATCAGCAGCTTCTTTGGCCATGCCTATTCGAGCATAAGCCTACCGAAAACAAGACATGCAAAGATTAGTCTGAAAAATACAAACGAGAATGGAAAACAAGAAAGCAGATAAAACCACTGCATCTTTGCAACAAGCACAAGAACAGTGTCGTTCAGGCTTTAAACTACAGATAAAAGAAAAGGAGATTATCCATACATCTTGTAAAGGAAAAGGAAACCATCTTAAGGAACATCGGAGTACCTCAGCTCTTTCCCGAGGATCTGCTAGTTTGGGGATATACTTGAGGGCCTCACCCTTCTCATCAGCATCGACACAAGCCTCTACAAATGGTCGATAGCCTATTCAAAGAGACCAACAGACAAATTCAGAGGAAGCCTAATCTTACAAAGACCAAGAGCATCCTCTTTGTTTTCAAAAGCAATTATCAACTTGTCATAAATGGTGAAGAGTCCACTAGTGATTGGTATGATCCATTCCAACATTTATTCCTTTGGCTGAGATTGCATTTCAACGATATAATCCAATCGGGGTTTATCATTAGTCATGCCCAACCTGAATATTGATATATCCCTGAGGACATGTAGAAAAATGACATTCTAGATTTTTACATTTTTTGAACTGCCTAATGTGAAATGATAACCAAACAAATGTTGCACAGTATTTTGTGTAGGTCAGTAGCTGACAATTTCCTAACCTTGCCTTGACCTATGAATTTCAACAAGGAATAAAAGTCAATTTGCTAACCAATTGGTGGTCGCTTCTCCTTTGAAAACTTCTCGAGTGCTTCCCAATCTCTTATAGTAGCCAGTGCGAAAACTTTCAGCCAGTACCATCTCTTTTCAGATACCTAAGACAGTTCCACAAAAATTTAAAATATCAATTGGGTAACTTGCAGACGAAAATGATGTTAGAAGAGAAGGGAGATGAAAGTTTAGTAAAACAAAATGGGGATATCAAATATGTTCTATCCCATGTCACCTGGGCAACACGTCATCTAATGATGTTGAAATAACTAAATATCGTTGCCCCTGTTTTGGAATGAAAGCAATGATGCCACCATACCAACCTTAAATTCAGATCTCACTCTCATTGCAGCTCTATGATTTCCCAAAACAATACAGGTACGTATGGTATCACTGATGCTTGAGTCGACAAAAATCGGCTGCTTAGTGGTGACTTCTAACTCATGCTGAATTCTGCAAGACAAAGGTCAAAACATCCATCTTAAGGAGAAGACAAAAGGACAAATTAAATAAGTCAACAAGTCTCAGTGGATAATTCAAGGAAGAACTTCAAAATAGGGATAAAGTTAAATGAAAGAAACATTACAATTCATAAAATGATAAGAGCAACTAGGACACTTTCAATTTTGACTTTGGAAGATTATCATCATTTGCTAGCAGCTAAACTCATTTCACAGACCACATGCACCGTATCATCTAATAATTCTTTCCCTTAATCCGCTTAAACAGTTTGCTTTGAACTTTGAGGTGAGAGAAGAGAGAGAGCAAAAGGGGGGCGATGGTAAAGGATCCACAAAGACGTCAAGACAAGGGCTCATAATCAGAGGTTGGGGCATGCAAAACTTTCAGCATCATAAAGAGACTCGGGCGTCATGGTCACAATCTCGAGAAGCATGAGAACTACTTCACAAAACGCTAGATAAGTATTCTTATGCTGCAAGATACTTCACATACATTTATCGTCCAACTTCTGGGAATCCAACAAGAATTAGCCCTTTTTATCAGAGTTTATGCAGAATGTCCCTTTAACTAATGGGGCAAATGAGAAATAGAATGCGTTCTCTATTTGATGTTTTCAAAGTAGAAAATAGCTATCACAACCGCAAGAGCAACCCATTACATGCTATGTCATGCTTCACATGAATATAAAGGATGTAGCAGACCTCAACATAGTCTCATACAAAAGGAAGGCAACCATTGCGCAGATATTCTCTAGTGACCTAAATTTTGCTAAAATCATTGTGCTCTGTTAATTTTTTCATCATTTTAACAACAAAATCAAAGATCTTATTATTTTGTAATTGCATACTTAATTCGCAAAATGAGAATAACACAAGTTAACTATAAATTTGAATATTCTTAACCAAGAAGTTTAAGCTCTGAAATAAGGCGAGATTGAGAGTGAACCTTAGCAATTTGGCATGTTCCTCAGCAGCCTTTGACTCAAAGTTATGTTCTTTAGTCTCCGCAAAAAGACCATGAGCCTTCTCGATAAGTTTTATGCGGGGGCCATGGAGCGGAGATCCTTTACTTGCCATTGGATTTCTGCCAAGTTCCCATGATTCTTTCCACAAAAGGAAAGCCACCTCCTATAGAGCATGTAACTACATATGAATGAACCGATAATCGAGAATTTACCATTTAGAAACTATAGAGAATCGTTTCATTTGTTAGCTTCGATACAATTTGGAAAAATCATGGCAATAGTATACTATTACTTATACATAGCCCAGCCCCAGTGCCCTTTCGCAGAGTTGAGCATGCTAACAACTGAAAAGGCGTAGAATGATTGAATATAGTCCAGGAGGGTTCCTTTCAGTTTCAAGTTATAACATATGAATCTGAGTAATTGCAGAGCCGATCAAAGCATACTATGAACTACAACAATTATTCCATCGCATCTTAACCATCCATTGGCACCAGAAGATTCCTGATGTTTAATTCCAACATAAAACAGCTAATAGGGCCAACCACCCCCGTGCAGTGAAGGGAGAAAAAAACTTGAAGCCCCTGGTGCCCCAATGAAGTATAAAGTAGATGACTTCATACTTCAACCTCACAACGAAAGTTAAGAAAGCAGAATTTATGAGAGGATGGTCTGATAAAGATAAATAACCCAACAAACTAAACCATTATTGGCCCCTCATTCCATACTCAGCTAACAGGGAGAATGCGCTTAAAAAGGCGATAAAGAGCAAATGACAGACTCACTTGAAGTTGTCCAGTTGACAGAAAGAAATCCTTCAGAAATTCATGCTGGTAACATCTGCAACCAAAAAATAAGTCAGTATCCATGCAGAAAACATATGCTCGACACACTATTAGCCTCACTCCAACAGCATTTGCTACGCTTCATCTATCCTCAAATAGTTTTATGTTTGTGGGAGATGAAAATTTGAAGCTGCCTTATGACCCCCTGCGTATCCCTTTTCCACTGAAGCCCATATATGGTCTGTAAAATTTCAGAACCATGCATGCTTACAGCATGGCTCTTATTTCTTCTCTCCCTAACGTTCATCTTCTCTATAGGACCAAGGTATCTGAGGACATCAAATCCACTTCGCTCTTTGGCACACTGATAAGGAATAATTTAGCGAAAGATATAATTCGCACCGATCATACTTATAACTTGGATCTTGTCTCCCTTCCCCCATCATCACCTCTTTAAACTATTTCTTAGCATTTGCAGTTCTCAAACAATTGGTGTACTATGCTTTGACAGTAGTCTTGAGAATATTTCTGGCATTATGGGGAACCTTGAGCCTTCAATAATATGGGACAGAGATTGCAGCACTCATTACTTTTTCAGGCTGGTTCGTTTTACATTTTTTAGTTTTTTTACTTTACTTTCTGAGGGGTTGGGGAGGGAGGGGCAGAGAAGATGATATATGGGAACCTGTAAATACCTTGAATATGTAATGAACAAATCTCGCGCAAGAGGTTTGGCCTGAATCATCCCAAAAAATTCTAAAGCTGGCTTCTGCAGTGGACAAGAATGATTGTTGAGCTATAAGACATGCACTTGCAAGCCAGTTTATGCTCCGGATATGTAGAAGATACCATATGTATAATATCATGGTGATGTCAGAAGTACTAATACCTTCTGCCAGATGTGGAAAAGGACAAGATAAACAAGGTCAGTATCACCGCTTTCAGTTGCCTTCATCAAAGCTGTATCTTCTTCCCCTATGCTCAACAGAAGAGGAACCTGGATGAAGAAGAGGATGGAGTACATATTACTTTTTTTCAACTATCAGCTTGAATAATCTAAACATTACGCATGAGATTGAAGAAACCCAGCATTCAAGAAACTATCAACACGGAGGCCGACCTGTTTGGATGGACGGGGTTCATGTTCAATGAGCATGGCAGCTAACTTTCGTCGGCCATTCTTATCTGCATGAGCAGCAACTGCTGCATATGATATGCCTCTGCATAATTGCAGCTGAAATGTAGAAATTCTCAAGTCAGTTATTGTACAACATACTTACTTACGCAGTTGATTTCAAGAGGAAACATGCAAAATAGATCTCAAAACCTTGTCAAGTAACATTTCAAGAAGTGCTGCATCCGGAATTGCCAAAGAAGCTGTAATTTTCGAGCATGCCCAGTGCATTATCACCACCTCCTACAAAGATGGAGTAAACAGGAAATATGAGCCATGAAAGGAATAAATTGAACACATGATTAGCATTTCTCTAGTCCCCCAATAAGCCAGAAACCAAACTTAAAGCTGGTCTCTAGACGCTGAAAGAGATTCTTCATGTTGTGTATGGTATGATCTACAAAAGGATATGCTGCCAAATGAATTGATTGATACAACTGCAGTTGGACAAGAAGGAATGTAAATGTTTTAGTGGACGAGTGGCTCATCTCTAGACAATAAGGCACGCGTGGAGCTTGAGCCAAGTCAAAAGGGTGATATGTTTGGCTTATGAGGAGGAAAATTTCAAACTTCGTATACATTTTTGAATTCCTTTCCACACTTTCAAATATGTAGCTCAGAAGAAATAAAGAAATAAAAGGGCTTGCAAAGATAGACTTTGGCCTCACAATCAACAATGAGCGCAATTTTGTGCCTGGGAAGATAATGAGTTAATGGATGACAAAAGCTAGTCAAGAAGTCCAGGATTCTGGCCCGAAGACAAGTATAGAGTGGCTATGCCATGATAATCTCGTGATTAACTCATTTCAGGTACTTCAACATATATCTCGAGCAAGATTCCATTTCTCATCAGATGCGCATGTGTTTAGAATGTCTCTTCACATTTGTGCACCAATAAGAAGTTGTGTAATAAGCCTCCAAGGTAACTCACCTGGTTCATTCCCAGGTACTCTGAAATTTTAAGGGCAAGTAGGTGTTGGTGAGCATTAATCAAGCGACCAACCAGAACTGATGATGTGAGCAACTACACACAAGAAGCATTTTCAGGAATCATGACTGCAAGTATGCAGGGGCAACACAATTAAAACATAAATTTGGTTGAACTTTAACAACCTTATATTGCTTAATGCTAAGAGGTATTCCAACGTCAGGGTTACGCACAGCATTCAAAACTCGCAGAGTTTTACACATCTCTTGAATACGATCACGTTGAAAATGACTGCCAAAGCCAACTGGATATCATTACCGAGAGCAAAAATCAGGGGTAAGAAATACTATTATCCTTCTAAGGTGCAGTATGTAACTGTATATTGAAAGAACAATCTTTGAGAGACTGATCAATATCTGTTTTGCATCCTATGTACTTACATGAAATGTTAACGGCAGGAAACAGAAAAGGTCATAATTCTTTTCCTGTTTGATTGAACTACACGGAAACCAAAAAGCCTTATGGTTCTTACACTATAGTGTCAGCAACACGTCATGTTAAAGTGCTTATAGCTCAATCAGACTCATGTCCATGTCGCTGGTTAAAATTAATATTAGAATTTTTGCTGAAGTTGCTCGTATGGTTTTCTAAGAGAAATAGTATCTGATTATAGGTGAAAGTCACTCAATACACAAAAGAATTTTTCAGCTAAAATCTTTGGTTAATATTACTCTATTGCATATTCCCCTCATGCAGCCACAAAATCATTCAAGATGATATTTGCTCAATGATTGATGTTTTTACTAAGTTGAGTTAAGATGAATCTTGCCGATTCACAATCAAAAGAAGAGCTCTACACGGATTATGATTCTCCTTCAAGTTTGATTAGTGAAGTTATCAACTAGGATTAGTAGTATTTCAAGAAAAGTTTCTGTTTCAGTTAAAGTAGGATACTATGATCCAATATATATTTATATATATATATATGGTCAGATCCTCCTGTACTCTATATTATTCTCTCATTTAGAGGATCCCTGTTTCAACTATGAGTTGAACCGTAGATAGTCTATAAATACTGTGGTAATTCTTCTTTTCAATAGTTCTGATGATTTCTTTATTTTGGCAGTACTTTGCTTTGGGATTGTGTGATGCAATTATTCTTTTAGGTGTGATGCTCAAGAAGCTTTGGATGTAAAGCCTAAACTAGTGGGTGTTCTACTTAATTTCATGCAAGTTCCTTAGTTTTCGGCAAAGCTTGCTCCGGGATTGAATATCGGACACTTCATAAAGCAAGAGCTTGCTGTCATTGAAGCAATGACACTGATCCAATACCAGAGGTTATTGAAAAACAAACTCTTTTTGTAGTAATTAGAATCAAGTCCTCAGCTGAAAGTAATTCTATATATGCATTTAGCATTAAGTCCATTCATTCCCATATCCACACGGATCAATTAAAAAGCCATGTGCAAAAAGCTATGCACTAACACTATCATTGTCATGATAAAAAACCTGATGTCAGAAACCTTGAACGAATCAGAGTACCTGCAAAATGCTTGGCCATAGCTTGCAGCTCTCAGTAGTGTTTGTTGACGTGACACATCAAACTCATGTCCTGCAGCATCTATGCATGCTTCAACAGCCTCGGGCAAGGATGAACGAATTAACCGTAGATTTTCATCCGCCTGATGTGCAGTACTAATCAGCATTGTCTCAAGAAAAAATAATCACTCTCTCTGAACCGTCACAAACCATCATTAGGTCATGAAATAGCTTCCTATCATCTAATACCATGTCCTCATATCACAAGAAATTTCAAGAAAATATGAAGCCACCCCTAATTTGAAAAAAAAAATGATAAAATTACATTAAAACAAACTATCTAGATTCTAGTATGTCAGAAATGTACAAGAGCTGAAAGAAAAAGGAAAAGATAACCTAACTGCCTAAAGCACTAAAACTAGACAAAAACAGAACAAAAAGACCGCAGCCATAGACCTATAAGAAGAAGAAGACGACCACAGCTATAAAAAGAAAAACTTTAACCATTAAAAACAGAAGCTTCAGTTCCATCAAACATTCTTCGGTTGCGTTCTCCCCAAATAAACCACATGATTAAGAATGACCGTTTTGTACACCCACTAACACTTATTGCAGTATGGACTAGTGACTGGCCGGACATCTACCACTGGATGCAAGGAAAGTAGAGGAGATATGACCCTAGGAATATCGGCAAGGATTTGCAGACCCAAAGGCAACAGACACTAAAATTATTTTGGACACTAGGCAATGATAAATGACGTACTTCTTATTGCAAATTGGAAATGCCTGACCTTAGCGCTTCGCCTGTCAAAGTGATCCAAGGCATCATATAGTAAAGCTGCTGCAGATGTACTTCCAATTTTGAAGATAGACACAGTGGAATCAGGAACGCGTTGTAGAAATTCCATACTAGTGTTGGAGAGTATCCTCACCCCATCACACTCGGGAATAAGTACAACTGGCTCATCATAGAGATAGCGCACTGGTTCTCCAATAGGACCAACCATCAAGAGCATGTCATCCCAATAAAGTACAATACTGTCCATTCCACACCAGGCCATCTGCTCAGGAGGCAGAGCTGACTGCTCATATAAAACCAGTGATTCATTATTACAAAAGGTCTTGCTAAATGTCAACCCAAAATATCTATGTGTGATCATTGTGATGCTATATATCGACAGTTTATTGGAACTTCTTGGCAGCAGAAACATGCATCTTTCAATTACAACAGAGAGAAATAGGAATTTAGGTTCCATTTAACCTTCTGACAGCCTTCGTGCAATTTTAACTGGCACTACACTTGCGACAATAAGCAAGTCTTGTACTTCAGCTCTTTTTCACAAGGCCAACACTAAGCTGTCCGGATTATTATCATAATGATTCCAAAAAAACTACGTCTACCCTTAAAGAAGTTCTTATCATTGAAGTAAAAGAAGCATAATCTACGAAACCAACTAAACCTGCATTACTGGGTTCAATAGTATTTTATTCTTCAATTATACGGAGAAGTAATTCATAATCATCCGGTTAGGATCTGCAATGCATTACCATTTACCATTTGAAAAGCAACACACCTCGCAATTGCAAGAAAACTTGATTTCTGAGAAATCTGTGGGCATAACTAAAAGCTGCCCGTCATGGGTAAAGGCCGCCAACCACTTCCCATCACCAGACACCGCCATCTTCTGCAACGGCCCAGCACTTCCCCTCCCACCTGGTCCACCCTCTGCACCGAGTCCTCCTCCACCACCACCAACCCACCCTCCGAAACCGCCATCAAAACCTCCACATTCCCCGACATCACATACTGCGGCTCGATCACCGCCATGCATAGTGGCGAATCCTCAAGCCCAGGATCTGACAGCTTATATGGCTGCGGATTCTTAAAATCCGATACGCAGAACAATTGATTCGCCTCAGTGAGACACACCAATCCATTGCCCCAAAATAGGCAATCAACAACGTTCTGCTCGAAACACTCCTTCCCCATAGAAATGTTCGGCTCCACAAGCTCGGCGTGGATATTATACCGAAAAACCGTACCGTCCTGCACGAGGCAGATCAGCGCTTGGTCGTCGGTCCACGCCATGCCGATCAACCGTCCTCCGGGGTGCTTCCACACGGTCTCCGCGATCAGGACGCCGGCCGAGTTGAAAATCCGGAGCTTGCGGAGCGCGGACTCGGCGTACAGCTGGACGATCTTCGAGTCGTCCCGGATCACGGCGATGGGGCCGCCGAAGGAGGCGCAGGCGACCTTGTTGCGGCTGAGGTCAATGTGCTTCCAAAGCATCTGGTAGAGCTCGGGCTTGCGGTAGTAGCGGTTGTACAGGAGCAGCCACTCCGCCGCCACGGATACGTTCGCCATGGGGGAGGAGGTGAATTAGGGTTTTCGTGGGACTGATCAGAAGAGTGAGAAGGGCGTGCGCATCAAAGTAGGGGGGAAGAGCGAACGCACGGAGCGATGATTGAGCGATTGAGACGTGAGGGGTGTTGTGAGTGAGAGAGAGAAGGAAGAATCATCCGAGCATTAAGAGACCAGATTGCTCGTTCCAAGATTCTTAATGGCGATGCAATGTTGCAGAGCACCTGAATTTTCTTTGAAGCGGCTTCGTCCGAGGGAAGAATAGAGAGGGAGAGAGGATGGGGACGCGAACAAGAAACAGCCGAACAAATGCAAGACACAGCTTCCTCCGACGGAAGTTTGGGCCGAGCGGGACAGCATGTGGTCTTAGTTGGGCCCAAACATATATATGGGCTCATAACAGCCCAACTCTAATTAGCGAAAAATTGTCCAAAATTCTTAAACATATTACATTTTATCAATTCAGTCATAAACTTTAGCATTTTGGGCCCCGACTCACCCTTTATGGACGAACCTTGCGAAGGAACCCTTAGGTTTTTCAGACATTAGATCCCACCAATGTTTGCATTACTCAAGCGGACATTCTCACTTCTGTTTCGTCCCCACCTGCTCCCACGAGTGCTTTCCTTTAAGGTAGAACACTCCCTTATCGAAGTATTTTTATATCCCACAACTTCAGCAGATCACTTAGTCTTGTTCATCTTCGGCATAAGAGCTCTCGATCAATGAGCTGCTACGCACTCTTTTAAGGGTAGTTGCTTTAAGGCAAACCTTATGGCTGTCTCTATATCCCTACCTCCTCCATCACTGAGCAATCATTTAAGGGTCTTAGTTGGTGATTTGGACTATTTCCCTCTCGACGGCGAAGCTTATCTCCCATCACCAATCATCTTACAAAGCATAGCCAACGTTGTCTTAAATAATTTTTTAATAATATTTTAATTTTAAACTTTTTTTTTATTGAATGTACTACTTTTTTCCATTCTATTGTCCCTCTAGCTGGTCATTGGAGGCGAGGGCCAATGAGGTTAGCCTCTGGCGAAGCTCACCTCGCCGGCCATCGGTGAGGGAAAGGCTCGTCGGCCCTAGCCTTTGGTCAATCATTGGCTATTGGCTAGGCGGCTGGTTAGAGGGAAGAAGGAAGAAAATAAATAAATAAAACTTGAAATAAATATTAAAATATCATTAAAAATTATCCATGTCAGGACAACCGTCCACAAATGATGGTTGACGTGCACGTCCTGATTTCTGATCAAAATTGGCCGAATTGGTTCAATTGGCCAAAAAGGTTTAAGATTCAATTTGCATAATTAAAAGATTTAGGATCGAACTGGCAAAAGTGCAATAGGCTTATGGCTTTTTGGATAATTTTTACCTAGTTCATATGGATTGCATGATCTGATTCGATTCGATCCGATCCCAGACATATATATGATTATATGGGATGGGATCGGATCGAATCGAATCAGATCATGCAATCCATATGAACTAGGTAAAATTATCCAAAAAGCCATAAGCCTATTGCACTTTTGCCAGTTCGATCCTAAATCTTTTAATTATGCAAATTGAATCTTAAACCTTTTTGGCCAATTGAACCAATTCGGCCAATTTTGATCAGAAATCAGGACGTGCACGTCAACCATCATTTGTGGACGGTTAGTCCTGACATGGATAATTTTTAATGATATTTTAATATTTATTTCAAGTTTTATTTATTTATTTTTCCCCTTCTTCCCTAACCAGCCGCCTAGCCAATAGCCAATGATTGACCAAGGCTAGGGCCGACGAGCCTTTCCCTCACCGATGGCCGGCGAGGTGAGCTTCGCCGAGGCTAACCTCATTGGCCCTCGCCTCCAATGACCAGCTAGAGGGACAATAGAATGGAAAAAAAGTAACATTCAATAAAAAAAGTTTAAATTAAAATATTATTAAAAATTATTTAAGACAACGTTGGCTATGCTTTGTAAGATGATTGGTGATGGGAGATAAGCTTCGCCGTCGAGAGGGAAATAGTCCAAATCACCAACTAAGACCCTTAAATGATTGCTCAGTGATGGAGGAGGTAGGGATATAGAGACAGCCATAAGGTTTGCCTTAAAGCAACTACCCTTAAAAGAGTGCGTAGCAGCTCATTGATCGAGAGCTCTTATGCCGAAGATGAACAAGACTAAGTGATCTGCTGAAGTTGTGGATATAAAAATACTTCGATAAGGGAGTGTTCTACCTTAAAGGAAAGCACTCGTGGGAGCAGTGGGGACGAAACAGAAGTGAGAATGTCCGCTTGAGTAATGCAAACATTGGTGGGATCTAATGTCTGAAAAACCTAAGGGTTCCTTTGCAAGGTTCGTCCATAAAGGGTGAGTCGGGGCCCAAACTGCTAAAGTTTATGACTGAATTGATAAAATGTAATATGTTTAAGAATTTTGGACAATTTTCCGCTAATTAGAGTTGGGCTGTTATGAGCCCATATATATGTTTGGGCCAACTAAGACCACATGCTGTCCCGCTCGGCCCAAACTTCCGTCGGAGGAAGCTGTGTCTTGCATTTGTTCGGCTGTTTCTTGTTCGCGTCCCCATCCTCTCTCCCTCTCTTATTCTTCCCCTCGGACGAAGCCGCTTCAAAGAAAATTCAGGTGCTCTGCAACATTGCATCGCCATTAAGAATCTTGAACGAGCAATCTGGTCTCTTAATGCTCGGATGATTCTTCCTTCTCTCTCTCACTCACAACACCCCTCACGTCTCAATCGCTCAATCATCGCTCCGTGCGTTCGCTCTTCCCCCCTACTTTGATGCGCACGCCCTTCTCACTCTTCTGATCAGTCCCACGAAAACCCTAATTCACCTCCTCCCCCATGGCGAACGTATCCGTGGCGGCGGAGTGGCTGCTCCTGTACAACCGCTACTACCGCAAGCCCGAGCTCTACCAGATGCTTTGGAAGCACATTGACCTCAGCCGCAACAAGGTCGCCTGCGGCTCCTTCGGCGGCCCCATCGCCGTGATCCGGGACGACTCGAAGATCGTCCAGCTGTACGCCGAGTCCGCGCTCCGCAAGCTCCGGATTTTCAACTCGGCCGGCGTCCTGATCGCGGAGACCGTGTGGAAGCACCCCGGAGGACGGTTGATCGGCATGGCGTGGACCGACGACCAAGCGCTGATCTGCCTCGTGCAGGACGGTACGGTTTTTCGGTATAATATCCACGCCGAGCTTGTGGAGCCGAACATTTCTATGGGGAAGGAGTGTTTCGAGCAGAACGTTGTTGATTGCCTATTTTGGGGCAATGGATTGGTGTGTCTCACTGAGGCGAATCAATTGTTCTGCGTATCGATTTTAAGAATCCGCAGCCATATAAGCTGTCAGATCCTGGGCTTGAGGATTCGCCACTATGCATGGCGGTGATCGAGCCGCAGTATGTGATGTCGGGGAATGTGGAGGTTTTGATGGCGGTTTCGGAGGGTGGGTTGGTGGTGGTGGAGGAGGACTCGGTGCAGAGGGTGGACCAGGTGGGAGGGGAAGTGCTGGGGCCGTTGCAGAAGATGGCGGTGTCTGGTGATGGGAAGTGGTTGGCGGCCTTTACCCATGACGGGCAGCTTTTAGTTATGCCCACAGATTTCTCAGAAATCAAGTTTTCTTGCAATTGCGAGGTGTGTTGCTTTTCAAATGGTAAATGGTAATGCATTGCAGATCCTAACCGGATGATTATGAATTACTTCTCCGTATAATTGAAGAATAAAATACTATTGAACCCAGTAATGCAGGTTTAGTTGGTTTCGTAGATTATGCTTCTTTTACTTCAATGATAAGAACTTCTTTAAGGGTAGACGTAGTTTTTTTGGAATCATTATGATAATAATCCGACAGCTTAGTGTTGGCCTTGTGAAAAAGAGCTGAAGTACAAGACTAGCTTATTGTCGCAAGTGTAGTGCCAGTTAAAATTGCACGAAGGCTGTCAGAAGGTTAAATGGAACCTAAATTCCTATTTCTCTCTGTTGTAATTGAAAGATGCATGTTTCTGCTGCCAAGAAGTTCCAATAAACTGTCGATATATAGCATCACAATGATCACACATAGATATTTTGGGTTGACATTTAGCAAGACCTTTTGTAATAATGAATCACTGGTTTTATATGAGCAGTCAGCTCTGCCTCCTGAGCAGATGGCCTGGTGTGGAATGGACAGTATTGTACTTTATTGGGATGACATGCTCTTGATGGTTGGTCCTATTGGAGAACCAGTGCGCTATCTCTATGATGAGCCAGTTGTACTTATTCCCGAGTGTGATGGGGTGAGGATACTCTCCAACACTAGTATGGAATTTCTACAACGCGTTCCTGATTCCACTGTGTCTATCTTCAAAATTGGAAGTACATCTGCAGCAGCTTTACTATATGATGCCTTGGATCACTTTGACAGGCGAAGCGCTAAGGTCAGGCATTTCCAATTTGCAATAAGAAGTACGTCATTTATCATTGCCTAGTGTCCAAAATAATTTTAGTGTCTGTTGCCTTTGGGTCTGCAAATCCTTGCCGATATTCCTAGGGTCATATCTCCTCTACTTTCCTTGCATCCAGTGGTAGATGTCCGGCCAGTCACTAGTCCATACTGCAATAAGTGTTAGTGGGTGTACAAAACGGTCATTCTTAATCATGTGGTTTATTTGGGGAGAACGCAACCGAAGAATGTTTGATGGAACTGAAGCTTCTGTTTTTAATGGTTAAAGTTTTTCTTTTTATAGCTGTGGTCGTCTTCTTCTTCTTATAGGTCCTATGGCTGCGGTCTTTTTGTTCTGTTTTTGTCTAGTTTTAGTGCTTTAGGCAGTTAGGTTATCTTTTCCTTTTTCTTTCAGCTCTTGTACATTTCTGACATACTAGAATCTAGATAGTTTGTTTTAATGTAATTTTATCATTTTTTTTTTCAAATTAGGGGTGGCTTCATATTTTCTTGAAATTTCTTGTGATATGAGGACATGGTATTAGATGATAGGAAGCTATTTCATGACCTAATGATGGTTTGTGACGGTTCAGAGAGAGTGATTATTTTTTCTTGAGACAATGCTGATTAGTACTGCACATCAGGCGGATGAAAATCTACGGTTAATTCGTTCATCCTTGCCCGAGGCTGTTGAAGCATGCATAGATGCTGCAGGACATGAGTTTGATGTGTCACGTCAACAAACACTACTGAGAGCTGCAAGCTATGGCCAAGCATTTTGCAGGTACTCTGATTCGTTCAAGGTTTCTGACATCAGGTTTTTTATCATGACAATGATAGTGTTAGTGCATAGCTTTTTGCACATGGCTTTTTAATTGATCCGTGTGGATATGGGAATGAATGGACTTAATGCTAAATGCATATATAGAATTACTTTCAGCTGAGGACTTGATTCTAATTACTACAAAAAGAGTTTGTTTTTCAATAACCTCTGGTATTGGATCAGTGTCATTGCTTCAATGACAGCAAGCTCTTGCTTTATGAAGTGTCCGATATTCAATCCCGGAGCAAGCTTTGCCGAAAACTAAGGAACTTGCATGAAATTAAGTAGAACACCCACTAGTTTAGGCTTTACATCCAAAGCTTCTTGAGCATCACACCTAAAAGAATAATTGCATCACACAATCCCAAAGCAAAGTACTGCCAAAATAAAGAAATCATCAGAACTATTGAAAAGAAGAATTACCACAGTATTTATAGACTATCTACGGTTCAACTCATAGTTGAAACAGGGATCCTCTAAATGAGAGAATAATATAGAGTACAGGAGGATCTGACCATATATATATATATAATATATATTGGATCATAGTATCCTACTTTAACTGAAACAGAAACTTTTCTTGAAATACTACTAATCCTAGTTGATAACTTCACTAATCAAACTTGAAGGAGAATCATAATCCGTGTAGAGCTCTTCTTTTGATTGTGAATCGGCAAGATTCATCTTAACTCAACTTAGTAAAAACATCAATCATTGAGCAAATATCATCTTGAATGATTTTGTGGCTGCATGAGGGAAATATGCAATAGAGTAATATTAACCAAAGATTTTAGCTGAAAAATTCTTTTGTGTATTGAGTGACTTTCACCTATAATCAGATACTATTTCTCTTAGAAAACCATACGAGCAACTTCAGCAAAAATTCTAATATTAATTTTAACCAGCGACATGGACATGAGTCTGATTGAGCTATAAGCACTTTAACATGACGTGTTGCTGACACTATAGTGTAAGAACCATAAGGCTTTTTGGTTTCCGTGTAGTTCAATCAAACAGGAAAAGAATTATGACCTTTTCTGTTTCCTGCCGTTAACATTTCATGTAAGTACATAGGATGCAAAACAGATATTGATCAGTCTCTCAAGATTGTTCTTTCAATATACAGTTACATACTGCACCTTAGAAGGATAATAGTATTTCTTACCCCTGATTTTTGCTCTCGGTAATGATATCCAGTTGGCTTTGGCAGTCATTTTCAACGTGATCGTATTCAAGAGATGTGTAAAACTCTGCGAGTTTTGAATGCTGTGCGTAACCCTGACGTTGGAATACCTCTTAGCATTAAGCAATATAAGGTTGTTAAAGTTCAACCAAATTTATGTTTTAATTGTGTTGCCCCTGCTACTTGCAGTCATGATTCCTGAAAATGCTTCTTGTGTGTAGTTGCTCACATCATCAGTTCTGGTTGGTCGCTTGATTAATGCTCACCAACACCTACTTGCCCTTAAAATTTCAGAGTACCTGGGAATGAACCAGGTGAGTTACCTTGGAGGCTTATTACACAACTTCTTATTGGTGCACAAATGTGAAGAGACATTCTAAACACATGCGCATCTGATGAGAAATGGAATCTTGCTCGAGATATATGTTGAAGTACCTGAAATGAGTTAATCACGAGATTATCATGGCATAGCCACTCTATACTTGTCTTCGGGCCAGAATCCTGGACTTCTTGACTAGCTTTTGTCATCCATTAACTCATTATCTTCCCAGGCACAAAATTGCGCTCATTGTTGATTGTGAGGCCAAAGTCTATCTTTGCAAGCCCTTTTATTTCTTTATTTCTTCTGAGCTACATATTTGAAAGTGTGGAAAGGAATTCAAAAATGTATACGAAGTTTGAAATTTTCCTCCTCATAAGCCAAACATATCACCCTTTTGACTTGGCTCAAGCTCCACGCGTGCCTTATTGTCTAGAGATGAGCCACTCGTCCACTAAAACATTTACATTCCTTCTTGTCCAACTGCAGTTGTATCAATCAATTCATTTGGCAGCATATCCTTTTGTAGATCATACCATACACAACATGAAGAATCTCTTTCAGCGTCTAGAGACCAGCTTTAAGTTTGGTTTCTGGCTTATTGGGGGACTAGAGAAATGCTAATCATGTGTTCATTTATTCCTTTCATGGCTCATATTTCCTGTTTACTCCATCTTTGTAGGAGGTGGTGATAATGCACTGGGCATGCTCGAAAATTACAGCTTCTTTGGCAATTCCGGATGCAGCACTTCTTGAAATGTTACTTGACAAGGTTTTGAGATCTATTTTGCATGTTTCCTCTTGAAATCAACTGCGTAAGTAAGTATGTTGTACAATAACTGACTTGAGAATTTCTACATTTCAGCTGCAATTATGCAGAGGCATATCATATGCAGCAGTTGCTGCTCATGCAGATAAGAATGGCCGACGAAAGTTAGCTGCCATGCTCATTGAACATGAACCCCGTCCATCCAAACAGGTCGGCCTCCGTGTTGATAGTTTCTTGAATGCTGGGTTTCTTCAATCTCATGCGTAATGTTTAGATTATTCAAGCTGATAGTTGAAAAAAGTAATATGTACTCCATCCTCTTCTTCATCCAGGTTCCTCTTCTGTTGAGCATAGGGGAAGAAGATACAGCTTTGATGAAGGCAACTGAAAGCGGTGATACTGACCTTGTTTATCTTGTCCTTTTCCACATCTGGCAGAAGGTATTAGTACTTCTGACATCACCATGATATTATACATATGGTATCTTCTACATATCCGGAGCATAAACTGGCTTGCAAGTGCATGTCTTATAGCTCAACAATCATTCTTGTCCACTGCAGAAGCCAGCTTTAGAATTTTTTGGGATGATTCAGGCCAAACCTCTTGCGCGAGATTTGTTCATTACATATTCAAGGTATTTACAGGTTCCCATATATCATCTTCTCTGCCCCTCCCTCCCCAACCCCTCAGAAAGTAAAGTAAAAAAAACTAAAAAATGTAAAACGAACCAGCCTGAAAAAGTAATGAGTGCTGCAATCTCTGTCCCATATTATTGAAGGCTCAAGGTTCCCCATAATGCCAGAAATATTCTCAAGACTACTGTCAAAGCATAGTACACCAATTGTTTGAGAACTGCAAATGCTAAGAAATAGTTTTAAAGAGGTGATGATGGGGG
>JAGVVM010004602.1:0-11034 GCA_019149425.1 Psidium friedrichsthalianum | reverse complement strand
ATGTCCTGGTTATAATCTCGTCATCTGGAGATCAATCTTGGGCAGATTCAGATTCATTTAGCTCCTGCTCGATCGTGCCGTCTGCCAAAACCCCGGTACTCCCCTTGTCCCAGAACCTGAAAAAATCTCCAGCCCTCTGGAGAAGGGGTATGACTTCCGTGAAAGCTACCCCCCTCGTGGAATCTCCAAGTCTGCCCCATAAATCAAAAGGCAAACGATTATGCACTCAAAACTACCCAGAGGAATCCCATAACACGCAAAAGTCATCTTATATATAAGCACATGTGGACCCGCCCTTTATATGAAAGGCCAACGACCGTTTGGAGCGAACTCGGTCTTCCAGGGTAGGTACATAAATAAATATCAACAAGTACAGCAAAGGGTCTACTGTCCTATAAAACCATCTCAGAAGGCGATAAGTTGGCAAGTGATAGTGAAGTCAAGATGAGACCAAAGTCCAGTTTGCATAGGAGGCAATTGAATTTTTAAGCTCAAAATTGAAGGCATCATCAGACTAAACTGCAATAGAGGCTTTTGAGGACAATGTCACGACTCGAAAAATGCCAAAATCGAAAATTACAGAGCTAAAATAAATTTTCTATAATTTATTCAATTAATCTGAAAAAGAGATTAACAAAGTAATTTCCGATTCCTGATTATCTTTTCAGATTTTCTTCAGCCAAAATGAAGACAAAATTACATAAAAATACTAACTATCCTCAAATGCTATTTTTTTTTATTAATTTTCAGTTATTTTTTGTATTTTTTGAAAATATTTAAAATACGAAAAATATGAAAAATTATTTTTGGTTCAAAATTGGTTTCTTAGGCTTGGCCAAGACTTCCAAAGTTGATTTTGTAATTTTCCTCATTTTTTCTTGATTTTTTTATGAATTTTTCGAAAATAAAAAATGTCGAAAAATACTAAAAATATGAAAAAATCATTTTTTGGTCAAAATTGATTCCCTAGGCTTGGCCAAGGTCCCCCAAAGTTGATTTTTTAATTTCATGAATTTTTGTGTTTTTTCTATTAATTTTCGAAAATAAAAATGCAGAAAATACTGAAAATATGGAAAGTCATTTTTTGGTCAAAATTGGTTCCCTAGGCTTAGCCAAGGTCCCCAAAGTTGATTTCTTAATTTTATGGATTTTTTATTAATTTTAAAAGAGAAAAGATGATTAAAAATCAAGTGTCAACAGACGGCTACTAACCTTAAGGTCAATGGCTAGTCAGTTGTGCCATACCATATCATGTCATTATCTTGTATCTTGCGCCTCATCTTCTAGTATTGCGATATGTGATCTTTTTGGGATTCATGCATGCATCAAATGTGTGTTTATTTGGATCAAAATTAAGAATCAAATTAAATCTAATTGACTCAGTTTAGTCAAACTATCTCGATAGTCATCTTTGCAAACATCTTTGCAATCTTATCTTCCAACAATAACATTGCACGTATTGATTATGGCGTGTGACATCCCTAAGTTCATCAAGCTAGTAGAAGGACATATGCTAATAGATTAGTATAACTAAGAGAATTGACAGCCCTGATTAATCTCTAGGTCTCACAAACTATAAGTGACATCTAGCATATATCATGACTACCTAGATAGTGTGAATGTTCTAAGAATATAATGAAACTATCAGCTTTACCATGTCCCAATCGAACAAAGGCCTTGAAAAATATATGCAAGCCACCGAATTCTCATTGGACCAATCTAACTGATATGCATACATACGAGATATTCTTGATTTTAACCCCAGCCGAGAATTTTCATTACACTGTTGTTGACACTTTATTTTTAGCCAGTTTTATTTTTAGAAAATTTTTAGAAAATCTATAAAAATTTAGGAAATTGAAAAAATCAACCTTGAAGACCTCAGCCTAGCCAAGGGAATCAATTTTGAGCAAAAAATATTTTTTTCATATTTTTAGTATTTTTCGGCATTTTATCTTTACAAATTCATAAAAAATTCATAAAAAATGAGAAAATTGAAAAATCAACTTTGGAAGCCTTGGCCAAGCCTAAGGAACCAATCTTGAACAAAAAATAATTTTTCATTTTTTTCGCATTTTTTAATATTTTCGGAAAATACCAAAAATAGTAGAAAAATCGGAAAAAAATGGCATTTGAGGCCACAAAAATATGGAAAAATAACCAGTATTTTATTTAAATTATTTTTCATTTTGGCTAAAGAAAATTTGGAAAATTTAATTCGAAATTATATGCTCTCTCTTTGAGCATAATTTTGGATTATTCAAAAAAATTGCTTTTCTACCCATAAATTCTCATTTTTACATATTAGAGTCGTGACATCATGCCCTATCACCAGAAATTATAGCTTGGCCAAATTGTACCCGGAATTGCTCAATTTTGCAAAAGGGGCCTTAGTTGGATTTTGCATTTTTCAATTTAGCCCCTAAGTTGACAAAAAATGAAATTAAACTTTTTCTAGGGGCACCCATGAAAATCCAAGACCCCTACCCTATAGTTTTCATCATTCTAAATCCATTGGAAGGGGTGGTTTGGACTGATTTCGCCGTTTAGGCTTTGGATTGCTCAAAATTCGATTTCGGGTCAAACTAAAAATTTGGGGTTTTTGTTCAATTTCAAGCAAATTTTTTGCAAAAACCACATGTTTAGATGTAATCCAGCATGGAGAATCCAATTTTAGCTCCAATTTTGAGAATTTGATCGATTTCTGGGTCAATTTGAGCGAATCTGGGCCGGGCGGATCGTCGGGTCGGATAAGATCCGACCCAAGACCCGCACTATTCATCTTCTCCTACCTTCACCCACGCACACAGCACACAGAGCACGTTTTTTTTTGTCTTCTCTCCTCGACACACACACCCGACGACGTCTCGCAATCCCACGCGCACGAACCTCGGTCTTGTCGTCTAGCACGCGCGACAATGGTACGAAGGCAAGGACGACGTTGGTCGGCCGACCGCGCGTGAGGAACAGAGGTACGGAGAGATGACCTGGGTATCCACACCGAGCAGACAAGATTTGCGTGAGGCTCCCCAAAAGCATCTCTAGGGCAACCAGGGACAGATATATAACGAAAAGGGTGCTCGGGAGTCGCTGGAGGGCCGTTTTTCTCAAAAAAAAATTTTCGGCGGCGTCACTGTTCACCGAGGGCCTCGAATCCACTTTCCGGCCGACTCGAGCGTCGCCGACCGACGCAACCACCACCGGAAGCTTCGTCTTGATCTTGGGGACACTCCCGACTCATCCGCCTTCACCGACGATCCTTCGAACGGTAAGTACCATTAACGAGCTTCGAGCTCGGTTTCAATGGCAACCCGTCATTTTGAGCATCTATCTTGAATGTTATTAGTTGGTTTACACCTAGAAGCAATTCTAAGCACGTTCCCATTTCTATTTTGCATCCATTGGGTCGGAAAAATCGAGTTCGACCTCTCCCCGAACCCGAACCCATTTCGGCTCCGGTAGCTCATTCCGAACGCCCTCGACTTAATCGGACCACAAGGTAAGTATCCCTAGACCCTATGGATGCTAGTCGTAGTTTCGGTTTGGATTAATATCGTGCAAAACGCAAGACCGTGCGTCGCCGCGGCCGAATATGTTCTTGTTTTTATCGAGTAGTTCCCACCGTTGGATCTCGCTGTTTTTTTTGATATGTTGTAGCCTGCGTCGAGACGATTCCAACGACACCAAGATCGTCCAAATCGGACAAGATCTCACCGTTGGATGTCGTCGGAAAGCTCTCGGCCGTCCATCGTTTTTCTTTAATAAAAAGATCCGCCGTCGTGAACAGTATCGACAGAAACACTGTTCATCTTCTCCGTTTTGAAAAAATAAAAATAAAAAAAAAATCGCCGGCTATGAACAGTATCGCCGGCAGTGAATAGTGTCGCCGGCGACACTGTTCATCTTCTCCGGCAAGAGGGGGCGACCGGTCCGCAACCCTAGATCCGACGGTGGATAACGTGCCACGTGTCGCGATCTGGGTATCTTTTCAATTAAAAATTGATTTTTGAATATATATTGATTTTTCGAAAATTTAAAAATATTTTGTGATCGGGTGGCCCAGGTTTGGCCACGTGTCCTCTTCCTGATCGTTGGATCAATTTTCGAATTTTTAATATTATTTTCAGAAATTAATAATTTAGTTTTTTTTGCCACCCAATCGGACGGCCGAGAATTTGCCACGTGGCCTGATCTGGACCATAGGATCGAAGTATTATTTTATAATTAAGGAAAAATCCGAAAATTCAAAAAAAAAAGAAGAAAAAATATAAAAATGCAAAAACGGCGTCGTCTTGGCCTTGGGTTTTACCCGAGCGAGTCTCGGACTTGGGCATCGGGCCTGTGGGCCGGGTCAACCCGACCCGGTCCGAAAAATTTAATATTTTTTTTAAGAAAATAAAAAAAAAAAGGAAATGCTTTTAAAAATCCCAAAAATAGGAGAAAATCCCTAAAAAATCATAAAAACTTTAGAAAAATTTGGAAAATTTGTTAGAAAATATAGAAAATATTTGAAAAAAAAATAAAAAAAATCTAGAAAATCAAAAACAAAAATCCCAGAAAATATAGAAAATGTTCCAAAAAATAGGAAAATTCTTAGAAAGACTTAGAAAATTCTAACAAAAATTCAGAAAAATCTTAACAAATTCAGAAAAATCCTCAAAAAATGTGGAAATTAGGAAAAAGCCACATTCAACTGGTTTGACCTATTTTCACATTCCTAACTCCCCGAGCCTTCCAAAATGACCATTTTGCCCCTCGGTCAACCTGACCCAAATCATTCCAAATCATCCCGAATCACCCTTGACCTAATTGGTGTGTTTTCTAAACCTCCCCTAGGCTAGTTTTGACTGCTTTTGATGTGATTTCTCTATGAATTGATTCCTTGATTGCGTATTTATTTCTATGATTGTGATTGATAGGATAGATACTCCCGTTTGCATGAACTCTTTAGACTTTCAAAGCCTACCTTACCCAATCTCGCCTGCATGAACTCCTTAGATTAGGAAAATCACTCAACATAGGTACCGAAAGGGCGTCGATAGTAATATCGGCGTAACTAAGTCCCCGAATCCAAATCTCTGGTTTTCGCAGAATCGAACGATCTCTCCCAATCGCTCGATAGGGTTTCCGATCATACCCTCCAAGAAATGATTGGTGGCGACTCCAATGGCATGCACACTGATCACATGTCACCCGACCACACTAAGGTCGACATCGATTTAAAATTTCCTGACGCGATTTGGTATGGGCCTGGGAGGGCCCGAGCGAAGCCCAGATCTCAAAATGGGCCGAGCAATCCATTAGCTCCCTCGAGACCCCGGTAAAGGAAATCTCGGGAGGGTCGCGACAGACTGGCGACTCCGCTGGGGACTTGGTTCTAACCCATTAGAGGACTTAAGCCGATTAAAAAGTTGAGTGTTTTCTAACACATTATCCTGCAGGCGCTCTCGAAGGTGAGGTACGTCCGCTAACCAAACGTGTTAAATGTTTTTGCAGATGGGAGGAATAAGGGGTGGAGTGTTTGTTGACCTTGTTTTCTGCAGGTTGGAGTTTGGGAAATGTCTGAATATGAATGTGATTATAGAAGCGGTGTTTTGATATAAACTGCTGTGCATGTTTTGCATATTCTGAGGATCACGACACTTCGCACACACCCGCGGTCAAACCCCGACTGCAACCACCCCTTTAGGATTACCTTAGATAGGGAAAGGATACGAAAGGATCTTGCGCTCGATGGCACTTGAGACTCTCGTATTCGTTCCCGCTCATTATCTTGATTGGCGATCTCCAACCCTCTTGGGCGGGTGCTCTTGGGGGGGAATCTGCTTCATCTGGATCGTGGGAGCCTTGGCCATAGGTTCCATACCCGCGCTTTTAATTTTAGAGTCCAATCCTCACTTGTCTCATGTGCATGTCTGTGGACGGTTGGTATACCTAAAACCAAATACAAAATCTTTCTTCGAGTATGGTTGGTAAGGCTTTCTTACTTTTAACTTGTAATTCATTTCCATATATTTTAAATTCTGTATACCATGCATATCATACTTCATTTCATAAAAAATCATCATTTAAATGATTGGTTTGAAAGCCACTTTTAGGATAGAAGGATGATTTCCTCAAGTCAGGTTGTGATCCTTGAGGCGACCACAACGGGGCAAAGGAGCATTCCACGCCACGACATCAGCATGGAGTCATTTGAAACCTGTCGATTCGACCGCAGAAGAGAGCTCCAAGATGGGAGGATACATATGCTAGCTCGAAGAAACCTGATTTCAACCAGACGACTTATGATCTGATTTGGGGCATCCTTAGAGTTTATCACACCCATTTATCACAGATTTCATTTCTGAACTTTGTACTCCAGATTTTCTCATGTGAGAATCATTTCTACCTCATCCCATTAGGTTTGATGTACTAGGGATCTTTTGAGATGTATATACACTATTCTGACTGCACTAGAGATTTTAGTAAATGGGTGTGATAGTGGCTTTCATCCTAATCACTTAAATGATCCCAATCAATTGCATAATTCCCTTTGAAAGAAATCTGGTTTAAAACTCTTTATTGGACCTCCTTCGGTCAAATAAGAGTGTTTAATCCTTATTTCACCAAAAGGAGATATGAGATTGAATGGCTCATGCATATATCATCGCATTTTGCATGACTAACTGCTCTATGTAATCCATGATAACTAGTCAAAGTCGTTCATGCTTCCTATTTCAAGAAAATATGGGACACTTGAATTGTTCCCGTTTCTGGTAAACGGCTTTAATTTGGATGTCCTATAGTTTATTGAATTTAGGACACATTGAAATTGCACTTTGGATTGATTTTTTTTAACCATTCTATTAATTTTTCTTGAAATTGATCAAAAACAGTTATCATGGATTACATACCTTTCAATGGTATGCTTTCTTATGAAAAATATTGATAAGAACTTTCCACGCAAGATTAGGACTCGCGTAAAGACCCTTATCTTCATTAATCATAAGATAGCATAAAATTGAAAGGATTTATGCTTTCTTTTCTGTTTTTCCATTCTAATGTATCTATTTCATCTAAAAAAAACAGGTAGTAAGGATGGCGGAGGAGAATCTCACAACCCACTCAGGAGCACACATGAAGGATAATGATACGAATGCGCGCCTTACTAAGCTAGAGGACCAAGTAGCCCAGATTCTCGCCATGCTCTCAAAACTTTCAACAGGAGATAAATCTCTCGCTCCATCGTTTGCTATGAAAAGCCCTGCGGTCACGCCTGCTAGATCACTAGTTGTCGATACCAAAGAGGATGAAGTGACAGAGGAAATCCTTTTGGTCCCACGCTCCACCTTGATGAAAGAATCGAGCTGCTTAATAGAAGGAGGAAGCCGTGCAAATTTAACCAAGGCCAAAATTCATCTGGATATTCCCCAAAAGGACAACACATTATCTCCTCGCCTCGTACAGAAAGCACCTGACGTTTTTCAAAGACCAGAGTTTACCAAGAAGTACGATGGCATTGGATGTCCGAAAGCTCATATCAACCACTTTTGGAAGAGATGACTGAATATGTTGATGATGATGCACTCTTGATCCAGAATTTTCGATATACCTTGATTGGTCCTGCGCTATCGTGGTTTATGGCGCTTAATATCAGAGGTGTCGATGATTGGGATGATCTTGCTGACCAATTTCTACAACAATATAGATACAATACGAAGACCGTTCCCACCAGAATGGATTTAAAGCATGTGGAGATGAGGAGGAACGAAAGTTTTAGATCATTCGCGCAAAGATGGAGAGCGAAAGCGGCTCAAGTTCAACCCCCGTTGGATGAGGATGAGTTGATAGGGCACTTTCTGGTAGCCCTTCCATATAAATTCTTTGATAGGTTGCATACATCTGGTTGTCAAACATTTTCGCATTTGGTAGACGTTGGTGAAAGAGTAGAATGGGCTATGCGAAATGACAAGTCCAGAAATAAGAAAAATTATGGGGAATACTCTCAAGTCAACAAAGAATCATCTAATGAAGCAAAACTCACGTATCAAGAAATGCCAGTCATGAATCAAACTCCCAAAAACAAGTCAGGATGCCAATTACATGTTCCTACTTTTCCCCAGGGGCAATATGGGTTAAGGTGGAGAGACCTCGAAAACCTAACCGAGAGAAGAAGCTCCCACCAAAGCAATTCACTCCACTCCCATATCCTTACTCAGAACTGCTTCCAATATTATTGGAAAATAGGTTAGTTGCGAAGGAGCCGCCAAGGAAGAATCCTCCGAAAAATTTCTCCAGCTATGATGAGACTAAGACATGCGCCTATCATATGGGAGAAAAAGGGCATAGCACGGATGACTGTGTCATACTCAAGATCAAAGTTCAAAAGCTTATTGACAATAACCTTTTGGATTTCAAGGAGGTAGAATCGAGCGTACAACAGAATCCTTCATCTGGGCATCAAGCAATAAACCTCATATATGATAAAACAGAGGAGGAGATGCTGGACTCCATGGTCAATACCCCCTAACCACAAGGCGATTTCAACTGGGGCATCATCATACCTCAAAGGAGTTCGTGGAGGAAAGTGATTCACCGACGCAGGGAGAATGCCATGCTAGCATATGAAGAAGCTGGGTCATTCGCAGCCGTTCGAATCTCGCAAAATAAAGCAGTCGATGCTAATTGCTTGCGTTGTGTCATTTCCATTTAGTCTTTCAATCCTTATTGTAAGTAGAACTCAATGACGCCTTGGATCTTGAGCCGTTGGTCCAAGGTAGTCTCATTTGTAAAACGGCCTTATCATTTCATTCTAGTTAATGCATATGCACGTTTTATTAAGGACATGCAGGGATATTCCAAACCGGCCCAATGATGACACTTGTCTTTGATTTTCAAAGATTTGAGGCCCGGGTTCCTGTATGTTTCCTAATTTTCAAATGAATTTTACAGGAACAAGGATGTCCGATGATATGAGGACTAGTCCCCCCATTTCTTAATTCTTCTGTTGAAAACGTCTTTTAAAAGAATTTTTCAAAATATACATGCATGAACTTTGATGTTGCTGACACAATGATTTGTGCAGATGTCCCTAGGAAGGGTGCTCCAATAAGGTAAATGTGATCGTTCTAATGGAAGCATCTCTATGTAGTCTAACACGTCGATATATTCCTCTTGGCGTAGATTGAAGATGGTTAACTACTCAAGATGATGAGAAAAATGATGATCAAAGATGAATGAAAAAAGTTCACTTGAAGCAAGTCTCTCCAATTCTACCAAAGAAGCATATTGGGGCAATGAATGAGGGGAGCCATCCAAGTGTGTTTGCATGGCCAACCAGGAAAAGAACGAGACCGAGTCGTCATTTTCGGTGAAGCGATGTATCGTTCCTAAGTAACTTTCAATCAGTCATGAAATAACTGTTACTCGTCCTTTTCTTCTTCACAGGCGACACATGAAAATAAAGCACCTGAAGAACGATGCTACCAAATGACAAAACAGGGAGTATCCCTCTTACTTCATCTTGAGCATGCATTTAAAATAAATAGATTCAAGAGCATCTTAACGGCCCATGTAAAGGAAAAATCTTTCATGAATCTCCAATACACATTCAGTCAACCTTTGAGTTCTTTCAAGCTTCTTATTGACTGGAAATCCCCTTGAAAAGAACATCTAGAAAGAAAAAGAAAATGAAAAATTTGAATGTCGAAATTATCATATGCTTTAAAGAAGCGATTTCCACAAATAAAGTGAGAGTCATCTCTTCATTGCATGCGCTACCCATTCTTAATCACTTGCGTCATACATGTTGTGCATATATCCTTTATATGGATGCTCTTTTTAAGGCGCCTAAAGGTCAAGACAGAGGAGCATGGATAAAAACATATATGGTATCAATTCCAACTGTCTACCCCTTACGCCATTCTAACATGATTTGGCTTTTCTTTTGATAGGGAAACATCAAATACTTCCAAGGCAAATGTGATTGAGAAAGTTGTCTAATCATTACACAATAGATTCCCAAATTGTTTTCGAAAAAATACATGATTACATAAGTGTGAGCTATTTTCACTTTGAGGAGACTGACACAAATTCAAATGAATGGTAAGGTGGTATCGCTCCAAATATTTCGTTACCTGAAAGATTTTAATTGACACATCCCTTCTCTTCTTACAGGGCTATTAAGCCATCAAGGGGCGAAACGTTTTGAAGAGCAATACCTCATGAAGTTGAAAACAACCGTTGACTCAAGTAGCTGAAATAAAGAATATGATCAATAAGGGAATCCATTTTGAGCAAGCCCCTCTTTACCTACTAAAAGAACTAACTTGTGCATACTCTTCTTTCATCACTAGAGAATGTGTCAAGGCAAGCCACCAAAGCCTCGAACGGCGAATAGTAAGACACGTCCTACTGGGGGCAAGGCGTTTAAAAAGAGCAGTCTCCTCGAGCATCAGAAAGACAATACTTAAAAGGGGGTATTCCGTTCCTAAAAGCTCAAATAAACCCAAAATAGGGCTAACCTTTATTTCTTTATGCAGGTGTGAAAAGTGAAGAAAAAGCCTCGAATAATAGATATCCCGAAGTGTAGAAGGGAATTACAAGAAACGTGAAAATACGCTGAACCATTTGGCTGGGGCAAGTATTATCTAACTAGGGTAGATGCCACCTGACTGGGGCAAATGGTTTGTCGATGTGGTCAAAGGTTTATCAGCAGACGGCACCTTCCAACTCAAATGAAAGAGACTCAGAATGAAATTCAAAGATGTCAAATTGTCAAGAACTCCAACAAACACGTCTAAAGGGATCCACAACCATCGAGCAAACATAAGTCATGCCTGTGAGAGCTTGGGATGAAAAGCCATGGACAACACTTGACATAACTTGATGAAGGGATCTTTTCGAGGCAAGCCTACAGGGAAGATTCATCACCAAACGGATAAATAAGTATCTCTTTCACTGAAAATTCGAGGAGATTTGGTGGTTATAGAACAACTAACAATCCTATCCGGTCCTTTTGTGAAGAATTGTAGCTTTCATTGACCTATGGCA
>JAGVVM010004601.1:0-17084 GCA_019149425.1 Psidium friedrichsthalianum | reverse complement strand
GCACTACTTTATGCTTCATATTTTTTTTTTTCTAACACAGAAATTTACTACTAGAGCACAAGTCAGATAGTGTACCCCTTACGGTTGAGTTAAACGACGTAGTTGAAGTTCCCTCATCCATGCGCATCAATGACTTGTAGTGTACTAGCCAACAATAGTTAAGAATTGGTTGTCCCATGATTAGGGATTGCAAAATGTCCATGGAGAAACGTTGCCCCTCACAGGGCAGCGATGGCCAACGGGATGGGGGTTAAGGGTGCAGCCATCCTGTCCGAAGCCTCGACCACCAAAGTTTCTTATGTCTTTTGTATTCTATTTTTTGCAGAGCTTGCATATACTTTGATCATTAATGAGAAATGCGACGTATATAGCTTTGGAATGGTTGCACTAGAAACAATGATGGGTGAGCATCCGGGAGATATTGTATCTATGTTGCTGACATCCCTCGGAGGAGATATCATGCTGCATAAAATGTTAGACCCGCGGTTGCCTTTTCCGAGAGAGAATTCTGTCGCAAGAAGTATTGTTCTGATAGTTTCCCTAGCGCTTGCTTGCTTGAGTGCTAACCCAAAGTCCCGACCAACCATGAAGCAAGTCTCAGAAGCTTTTCTAGCACGAAAGTTACCATTGGCGAAGCCCTTCCATGAGATCTCATTGGCTCAACTCCGAGATAATAACAAATCATGGTTGGAAAGTGGATCGACAGAAACCTCATCAGGATTAAGCGATGAGTAAGGGTCATTGAGTGCTTGTCCACTAAAAAGAGAGATTGATAAATTGAAGCTGCAATTTGGTGAAAGTGACTGAGGTTATAAAAGTGTATGGGCTTCTGCAAATTATTTAAGTCGTGTTAAACTTTTTCCTGAACTATGTTAGAGGAGTGAGAAGTAGTATATATAGGACAACCATTTATTTTTCTTATTTTCAATAAGATTGAAATGCTTGATTTATGAACTTAAGTTCAACGCTACCTCATTCCTAAACTTTTTATTGTTCAATACAATTCTTGAATTTTGGTCAATAATCAATTGGTCCACGAACTTTAAAACATGTTCATCTAGTCTAGGGATTATATAAGGGACCACATTGAACAAGTTATAAATTTAGGGATGACATTGTGCATTAGGCAAAAGTTCAGAGACCACATTGCACAAATTAAAAGTTCATGGATAATATTACATATTAAACCAAATTTCATGAACCATTTGCACCATTGTCCCTGAATTCTATCTTGGGAAAGGCTAGTTTTTTTCCCTTTCTTTTTCTTCTTTTTGTTTGGCTGAGTTGGAAAAGGTTAGGATATTACTCTAGTTGTCTATACTTTTTGTGGCTATATATACATGTAAATAAAAACTCTTCCAAGAAGAAGGCCATGTGCATGATTTTTGTGATGGATTACTGAAAAGGGAAATGACATTAATGATTCCTAATTTTTGGCTCAATTTGCAATATCACTTTTAATTTATTCAATATGTTTCCCGAACTATTAATAAATGTTCAATGTAGCCTTTTTGTTTGCTCAAACAACAAATCAAACTTGAAAGAGGAGATTAAAGAGTCTCACTTATCTAGATATGATCGTTAATGATTTGTCTGAAAGAATCCCAATTGAACTATGAGAGTTTGGTTGAGATGAGGCTAAGCTTAACCTCCTTCACTTGCCCCATACCCCATCTTTGGCCAATTTAACAAGCTTGACCGTTATTTTGATAAAAGGATGCTCCAATTTGGTGAAAGTGGTGGAGGATACATGTCACGCCCCGAACCTCCACGAGCGCGCGACATCTGCATAACGTCGGTCGATACCTGTGACATCCCAGGACTGTCGCCGACCTTGAAACCTTAATATCCGAATTTGCGCTAGCGGAAGCGATACCTTACCCCTGACAACAAATGAGCAAGGACTAGCCAACCATAACTCCTCATATATTACACAATTTTAGTTCCATATTATACATGAATCTCAGTTTTACAAATATTAACGACAGCAACTAACCTAGGGCGACCACGTTCCTCAGCAACCACTGATTCACCATTAATTGTCCTTGCCAACTGAGTACTCCGCCACCTGGATATTAAATCTTGTGGTATCCCTGCCATGTTTATATCCTATGGACTGAAAGGTAGGGGAAGCTCACCCCTAATCTCGCTCAGGATATTACATACCTCAGATCCAACTCTAACATGCTCTCCTTGACGCTCGGGTCACGGAAATAGAAATAAGGGCAAACGAGAAATAGCTTATCATCGAAATAATTAGGCACGCCAATAATTCATATTTACATAGAGATCAACAATGCAAATGCATGCACATTCCATGCTCAAATTCTAGTCTCGGTTCTCTAGCCAACTCGATCCGCGTTAAACGCATCAGGTCCGTACCCTTTTTGCACTAAAATATGCATTTTAGGCCCACGATATCTCAATAATTGACCATAAATATGATGGACAGCATATGAACAATATTCTAGGCTCGTGAACAGTACTCAGGGTGTCGTGAACAGTGATTTCCAAACACTATTTGGCCCGTTTTTACTCTAAATCTCCCAAAAATTCATTTTTCGATGCCCGAACCTCACGGGACCCACACCAATCACCACCAACAGCTTGTATCTAGCCAATACAGCAATATACTAAGCCCAAATAATATACCACAGCCTCGTCACAGAATCGATTTCCACAAAAATCGTCAAATCAGTCAATTTTTCTATACCGATCTATCTCGGATCGCACCCTAGAGTCTATCCAAGAATCATCTAACATCCTACTCGAGGTTTAAGGGGTCGCCTTACCTCAACGAGGCTGATTCGAAGCCGGATGGGCGACAGAACGACGAACAGCCCGGCGACGGCGCGGAATCCGGCAAAACCCAAGGAAACCAAGGCTATTCAAGGGCTAAACGGAATGGTTCATAAGCTGAAAATCAATATTTTCACATGAAAATGAGCTCTAGGGATCGCTGGGGTCAACATATATCAATATGTGCCCTATATGAAATTCGGGTATCAAAAGACTGGTTCGTCGACCGAAACGGCAAAGCAGATTTGGAAGGTCAAACGACCTCCGATCGAAGTGATTCAAGTTGGAATAGAACCACAAGACATTGAACTACAACATACCCAAAAATTGCGATGATCCAACGGTCGGATTTCCGACGGTGGCCGATCGAAGTTGGCAGCAGAAAACAGAGATTCAGCCTGTGCAGGGTCCGGTTTTGGCTCTGTTTGAGGGGGTTCCAGGGCTCATCTTGAGCTGATTTTTGGTGGAGAACTTCTAGAGAGATAGGTGAAGATGAGGTTTAAAAGGGCGTCTCAAACTAACGACGTTTGGGCAGCGAACGAGAGGCACAAACGAGTGGCGGTTTTTCCGGCGGCCAAAACCAAGAGAGAAAACCAAGAGAGAGGGAGGGCCACGAAATTTTCTGGGCATAGAGAGAGTGATCTGCTAATAATTGAAGAGAGAGAGAGAGAGAGAAAAATATCTTCAATTATTGGTGGGCACTATTCATCGATTGACCGGCACTATTCATCGGTTGACCGGTCAAAAGGTTTGACCGACGGCGACCGATGGTCGATTGATGCGATTGATGTGATTGACAATGATTGATGAGACATTTCTTGAAATTCGTGCCATTTTGGGACTGATCGGGCACAATCGGGACTGATCGAGGCTCAACCGCGATCGAAAAATAACTCGGAGTGCCACCGAACAAATTTTCTAGCCTCACTAAAATTACTAATACTCTCTAGCCATAGACTTTAGCACAAGACGGGAGCGAGATGACAATTTTCAATTTTGCCCTTCCTTTAGACACTTTGAAGTCAAGCTACCAATTTCATGCCTTTCAAAGCAATGTCCAATTTTTGTTTCTTAATCCTCAAAATCTAATATTATTTCAACTTATAAACATCCGAAATTCGGAATGTTACAATACAAGCTTTCTATTGCATGTCCGATTTAATTGCAAAAAAAATTGTCCGAACTAACTAAAGTTGTAGGAGTCATGAGAGGCAATTTATATTGGACAGTTCCAGTAAGGTTGGAATGCATGGTCAATGTAATTGGTTTGATATTTACACGACGCGTGTTGGTGTTACATGGATCTTTTTCTTTCTAAGTTGGAGGCTTGTTACTCAAAACAAGAAATGAAATGGGAAAAGTGTTAGAATAGTACTAAACATATTGTAGTGGTGCCAATTTATGCCTAAACTTTTTTACCTAAAGCCAATACAGTCCTTTTGATTAATTTTGATTGGATATTGTTGAGGTGGTCGCTAAACGACCTATGTGGCACGACAGTGCTAACGAGAAAATTTTTAAATAGTTTTTTAATAATTTTTTATTTTTCTTTCTTTTTTTCTTTTCTTTTTTTTTCCCTCTCTTCTTTTCTCCTTTCCTCCAATGGCCAGCATGGCCATGGCTAGTGAGGGCTAGCCTCACTTGAACAAGGGTGGCCCTCACTAGGGTGACGGTGAATGCCGGCGACATCGGCCTCACCAAATCTAGCGAGGCCGACCAACCCTCACACAAGCCAAGGTAGTGTCGCCTTGGCCCAAACGATGCTCGGTGAGGCCGCCCTAGCTTGGGTGAGGGTCAGGTGATGGTTGGCCTCACCGGCCACTGGAGAAAAGAGAGGAAAAAAATAAAATAAAAAGTAAATATTATTAAAATATTATTTAAAAAAATGTCCATATCAGCATTAATCGTGCCACTTAGGCTGTCCATCATCCATGTTAGCAATAACCGGCCGAAATTAATCGAAAAGACTGAAGTAGCTTTAGGTCAAAAAGTTTAAGACTAATTTGGTACCAATGTAATAAATTTATGATTATTTAGACACTTTTTTTCGAAATTCCTCCATGACCTTTCCATCATGCTGAGTCAGAAATTTCTAGGGCCAAACATCACCAATAAATGTGCATGAAGACCATGACTTCCTAACACTTACCAATCCAAAGTCAAAACACGTGAAACCCCTCAAAAGGCCATGACTTCTTGAGTAGGCACATGTCTAATCTATCATGTAGTTGTGATCTTACGACCCCGAAGACCTTGACTTCCTAATGGATTCGCACAAGTTCCATCCATACATCAATCCTGGCTTGAATTCTGGTAGAATCATAAAATAGTGAAGTTTAGATATTCGAACGAGCATAATTTTTTGCTTGCCAGAAAACTAGTGTCATGAATTCTAAAAACAAAACAGATCACTTGCGTTACATTAGTATTTTTCTCACTGTAAAATTCATTACGACATTAATTTAATATTAAATCAACTGACATGGCTCTTTGAAAATTAAAGTCATGAGGAAATTTCCAGAAAAAAAAATCTATATAACTTGAAGTGATTTGCTTTTAACAATTATGAAACTTGCTTGATTGTTTGAAAAGTTATGGCTTCAAAGCGATCGCGCAAAAAGTTATTACATTATTAATATTCTTTCATCTAGCTAAATAGATTATACAAGAACAAAAAATTCTTTGGTTGCAACTCTCTCTCTCTCTCTCTCAACACTTGAGATTATTTGAAACTTTGTGAGCTAACAGACTTTTCTTAAAAAGAATAGAATTAATACCATTAAAAATTAATACTCCATGAAACATTTACCTCCAGCTAATTTTCTTTGCTTTGTAAGTTGAAGGCATGTGAGTCACAAAAATAAAAAAATAAAAATAAAAAAACGCTGAAAAATCGGTCCATGACCTTTCCCTAACGATGGGTTAGAAAGTTTTTGGCCAAACATCATCAATGAAAGTGTCGTGAGGACGTTAACTACCGATGAACCATCGAACACGTACTGATCCACAAATCAACACGCTTGAAACCCGAAAAGACCTTGACTTCTTAAGAAGGCACATGTCTATTCAATCGTGTAATTAGGGTATGTTGGTCGTAAAATCAACACATGAAACCCCGATGACCTTGACTTCTTCGCGCTCGAATTGGAGACTGCTCTCGTTTATGTTCTTCTTCTTTCTTTTTTTTTTTTTGGATTCGTATACTAAGCTTAAATTCTGATTGAATCATAAAACCATGAAAGTTTGAGATTCACATGAGCAAAATATTCTACTTGCCAAAAAATTAATGCCATAAATTTTTAAAACCCGATCACTTATGTTATTTAGGCTTTTTTTGTTCCTTGCTTGAAGATACATTATAGCATTAATTTTCTATTAAATCGTCCAATGTGACTCATAGGGAATTAATGTCACGTAGGAATTTTTGGTAAAAAAATCACCCATGTAACTTAAGAGTGCATTTGGTAACATTTCTGTTCCTAGGAACAACTTCTGTTCAGAAATAATTTTTTTTATCTATATTCAGTGGACGAGTTTTTGAGTAAAAGAATGTATTTGGTAATTATACAAATAGAAAAAGAACATAAATGCATTTGACACGACCCTAAAGTTTTCTATTCTCACTTTTTTCATTTAAATATAAAAATATAACAATTCATATTTGGGTAAAATTGGACTTTTTTAGGGACTTAATGGATCAAGATATTCTAAAAAAGCGTCAAAAAAAATCTAAAAGTATAGTTATTAGGGGTTTCAAAAATACCGTAGCCGGTCCTACGTGGCCCAACCCGACAAGAAATTTTCAGGGTACAAAATCCGACCAGACAAATATTTTATTATAACGAGTGAGGCTAGCCAATAAGATAAAGTCGGCAATAAACCTCTAAACCACATCGTTTGGAGATCTTTTTGCCCATGTTAAGGAATTGGGGTAAAATTTAATGCGTTTTTTAAGAACCCGAACCCTAATTTCACTTTATCAAACTGGCTACTGAGTGCGGAAGCAGGCCAGCAAAGCGAAGACGAAGGTCAACACCGGAGAGTTCAACTCCTATACCACCGAAACTCCCGCTTGAGCATCGAAGCTCTTGAGCAATTTATCTATAAATGATTTCGTTTGAGCTGAACTTTCAGATTGTGGAGGTGGACAGTGATCCATCGCAATCAAACTCTATAAGGAAGATCTTGAATTGGGTCGGTGTTCGAAAAGCTAGAATCCTTTGTGGGAATAATTCCGACCTTGTATGGCCATTTACAGAATTTGGAATATTTTTGTCTCACTCTACGAGGAAGATTCGGGCGAGGCCGGTCAATGGCCGCCACCCTCGCCCGCGGTTGGCAAGGTGTTGCAACCCACGCCCACAGCCAACGAGGGCTAGGCAACCCTTGCCTGGTGGCCAGCGAGAGCCCGGCGACCCTTCTCGGCGGCTGCAATAGGAAAGAAGAAAAAAAGAAAAAAAATTAAAATTTTAGGAATATATATTTAAGTATTATTAAAAATTGTCCACCTATGGCGCTATCCGTGCCACGTACAATGACCGGCGTCCACGTTGGCGATTTCCGGCTAATTGGACTAAATTGACAAAAAAGTGAAAAGATTTATAATTCAATTGGCAAACTTAAAAAAAAAAAAAAAGGACTAAATTGGCAAAAGTGCAATAGGTTTATAACTTTTTTGTCAATTTTCCTTTCAAGCTTGTGTACGAGATAAAATTTTGAATTTGAAACTGATGGCCTCATCTTGGCTGCAAGGCCTCCTCTTCCTCCTATAAGCTCGAAGTACCCGTAGTCGCCCTTCGCTGTCCCTAGCTGCTGCGAACGAGAACTGGAGCTCATGAAGACGAACGAGAGGCTAAAACAGAGAACTCTGTTTCTCCATCGAGGAAGCAGAGCGTTGCAGTGGAGAATCACAGCTCTTTCGGCTCCACAGATATATATATATACAGAGAGAGAGTCGCCAATTTAAATGGAGCATCATCATTTGTTCATTTGCCAAGTTAGACAAGAATTTTCCACGTTGGACTTCAATTTCTCTTGAAAGAATAAGTGGGAGTCCGAGTTTATTTGAAATGCCACATAACACATGTTACGCAACAAATGCGAAGTGCTACATGTGAGACCAAGGTAATCTAATAATTAAAATTCCCTAGGACCTCATGCGTATGATCCGGGTGGGTGGGTTCCAGACATAAAATCTGAAACTTACACTTTTGTCTTGGAACATATTTTGGAACATACCTTATTTCATTTTTTCTAGCGAAATAATATGAGTAGCAATGAAACGAATCAAAGTAAAAGATATAGTAAAATTCACTATCCGTCAAAAGCAACAATCCTTAATATGAGCAATAGAAATTATAATCTACCAAAATAGAGAAGGTGAGGTAAGCAAGATTACGTTTTTTTTTTTTAACAATAGCTAAAAATTAGTTCCAAATCGATCCGGTCCTAGGTGAGTCTTCACTTGGAACCAGAAATCGGACCAATTCCAACCGATTCTCAAAAATTAGAACCTATGCCTAGACCAGTTTGAACGCAAACCCATTCCTAGACATGTTTTCGAGTGATCCGATCCGGTTTCCGGATAAACTCGGTCGGTTGCATGCCCCTACTTGTGAGCACGACTCATGAAATGCAAGTGTAAATTGGATCTGCACTAAAACCATGGGCCCCAATGCCTGGTGACCACACAATGTCTCATACGGGAGAGTTTGGTGGTGGTGACACGAGACTTTAAAGTTAGTCGATTGGAGACCCCAAGTCATTATGTTGAGTTGCTCTCCACAAAGTTATTTCTTCTGGATTGCCCACTTCCCAAGCAGAAGAAGAAATACACACACAATTACTGATAAACTCATTGTGACTTGCAAAGCGGTCCATCAATGTCTACTACCCTCCGTTTGTTTCACAAAAAATATTTTTTTGAAAAACATTTTCCTTCAAAAATGTTTTCCCCAATTTCTAGTGTTTAGAGGTAGAAAATATGTAGTCAAGGAAATTTTTTAAATCAATGAAAAATATCCTTCTAAGTTTGAGAAAAATATTTTCTTTTTTGAGAAAGGGAAATCATTTTCCCTATATCTTAGAATTCTCTCTCGTGACCAAGAAAGGGAAATCACTTTCTGAAAAAAAAAAAAAAATCTTCCCCTCTCTCTTCTTCTTCCTCCCTCCTCGTTCTCTCTCCTCATGGCTATTGCCTCTATGGCTCATTCTCTCTCTTCCACGATTGTCATTCCAATTCCAATGACGAAGCTCCGATCTAGAGAACTTTGCTTCGACGGTGAGCTCGAGGCAGCATGGCGAGCACTCGCCAGATCTGGCAAGGCCAAGGCTGAATCTTGCGGCCTCACCCATGGCAAGCTCGAGGTGGTGAAGTGAGTGCCACTAAATTTGGCGAGGCCAAGCCTCGCGGCCTCAAGAATGGCTAACTCGAGGCGATGAGGCGAGGGCTTGCTGGATTGAAACAAGTAGGCGAGAATGGAGAATTTTCGCTCATTTTCTTAAAAGATTTGGGAGGAGAATTTGCCGCCATCGGCCTCTGAGGTGGTGTTGTACGGGGCGGGGGGGGGGGGGGGGGGGGGGGGGGGGGGGTGTGATCTGAGGTGTACTGTGGATTCGGTGGCAGCGGCCGCGACTCTAGTTAGTGCAGGTGAAAGCGGTGGTGGTGGGATGGGAGGGGATGTGGGGGGACGATGAGGAGGCAGAAAGCAACAAACGTGGGGCAAGAAAATATCTAAAAGAAATAAAAACTAAAAAAGTAATTAAAAATTCATTTTTAAAAAAAGATAAGATAAAATAAAAATAAAAACTCATTGAAATGAGTGCATGGAGGAAAATCAAATAGAATTTTTTAGGCCAAATGGCAGAAAATGTTTTCTAATTTATTTTTAGATTTTAGCCAACTACTCGAAAATATCGTCATTTTCCTGAAAATGACTTATTGGAAAATATTTTCTAAAAGTGCCACATTTGTCATGAAACAAATGGAGCTAAATCACTGAAGAAGTCTTGAAACTTCTTAAGGATATTCACTACGTATTATTTCGGATCATTTCTGTTCAGTTTTAGCTTGCTAGTCATTGAAGACGGCAAATTGATCAACGTTTCCTTTACGATTGGCCAAAGATTCAACATCACAAAATCAACAAAAGCCCACGATTACTCGGACCATATTAAGTGGTCCAACAACCAATAGCCGATCGAAGACCTTGACTTGTTGACTTTTGAGGTGCGTACTCGACAAAAATCTCAATTTCTGGAATTTGTCCAACTTTCACGTGGAAGCCAGTTCAAGTTCTAATTAAATCATCATTATTTAACCAATGAAGTTTATATAATGAATGCAGCCTTTAATTTCTCAGAATCAATGTGGACAAGGACACAAAGACGAGGAAACCCATCATCCCAAAACCCAAAAGAAAAAACCCCTCAAAATCATAAAAATTTCTTTTTTCCGCCTTAAAATCTCCAATACTCCCCTTTTAGTATATCTCAAGTACACTTCGAATGAAAGAGAGTTTGCCATTTTATTCACGAACAAAGATTCATCCTAAACGAAATCGTTATTGGATTTGACTCATGTAGAACTTAATCTTCAGTTGCTTGCCTTTTGGTATTGGCCCACACCCCAACCCCCCCCCCCCCCCAAAAAAAAACAGGCGGAGACTTGACTTCCGTATTTGTCCCTAGTCATATTGACAACATCAATAGTAGGGATGAACAAATTGGACGATTGGACACCAACCTTCCCACGGCGGGGACTTGACTTCGTATTTGTCCCCAGTCATATGACCACATCAATAGTAGGGGTGAGCAAATTGGATCAATTGGACTGGAACTGCTCAGACCGGATTGGACCGGTGGTCCGGTTCCTATTTCTAGAGGGGTTCGGTCCGGTTCCTGGTTCATACAATTAGGATCGGCGACCAGGTGATCCAGTTCCCAATTCCAAGGACATAGGACAACTCGGACCGCCCGGACCGGACCTATCGAATTTTTTTTAAGTGACTGATAAAAGAAGGGGTACATTTTATGATCTTTATATCACGGACAATTTGGATGAGGATGTCCTTGAGAATTTATTGTAGGTTTTATTTGAAAGCTCTAGAAAATGTATGGTGGAAATAGGAGCTTTGACCTTGACGTGAGAAGAAAAATGAAGAATAAGTTACTCGGCTATAGCTCCGCAACAATGGAGAAAAGGTATCTAAAATTAAGATGCCGGCAATTTTGTTGTCTACAAAGGCATCGGTTTCCTTTTTAATGGAACATAAGATGCATTTTCTTTTTTGGGTCATGCTACCGATCCAATGGAACCGCTCGAGAACCGGACGAGACGGTCGGTCCAGTTCGGTCTAGTTCTTCGGACCATTGGTCTAGTTCCTGGTTTCAGTAAATTGGAAATCGAGACCATAAGTCTGTCCCCAATTCTTGAAGGGAACCGGACCAAACAGGGAACCAATCACTCCTAATTAGTAATAGGAGAAAACAAGTCTTATTTATTGTGGTCAACAAACAATTTCCCACTAAAATGTACTGTGAATATAGTTAAACTGAGAATATGAGTTAATTCTAAGGAAAATACCACAAAAATTGTTCATAAATTTTGGTCGAATGTGCATTGTCGTCCATGAACTTTTGATTTGTTCAATATAGTCTCGAAATTTGGTCAAATATGCAATGTCGCCTATGAACTTTTAATTTATTCAATGTGGTCTTGAACATCGGTCCAATATTTAATATGATCTCTAAACTTTTAAATATTTTCATATAGTCTATAGACTATATTGAACATTTTACTATTAGCTCAGGGGCCATATTTGAACAGATTAAAAATATAAGGACGACATTGTATATTGGGCCAAAATTTAGGGATTACATTGCGCAAATTAAAAGTGCATGGATGATATTGCATATTGGAACAAAGTTCACAAACCATTTGTGCCATATCCCTTTATCTAGGGAAAGGTTAGTTTTTCTTTTTCTCTTTCTTTTTCCGTTTAGCTGGGTTGGAAAAGGTTAGGTAACTTGTCTATGTGCATGATTCTTGTGGTGGATTTTAGGGAAGGGAAGCGACACAAATGGTTCACGCGGGAGTGGGGGAGAAGAGAGAGAAATAGAGGTGTGGAGGAAGGATTGTCCATGAATCCGATGCGTGGCCAAAAGAGAGGTTTGCGTGAAGAAGAAAAAGAAGAGGATGGGACTGGGCTTGCCTTGCGGGAGGAAGAGCCTGCTGGCGCGCGCGGGCAGGCCTTCACAAAGAGAATAAAAGGCGAGTTGGGCCTGGCCCGCATGGGTTCGGGTCGACATATTTAGCTGGTTTAAATTTTCTGGTTTAAATATTTTTTGTATTTTTCTACTTTGTGATAAAACAAGAAAGTATACATATTTAAGAAATTTTAATATTCTATTCTATGAATAAAATAAAATACTAGACCGCCAAAATTAGGTGTCAACAGTTGAGCACTATAATTGACGACAATGGCTTTTCAACTTGTCTAGACGCAAATCATCACATATAAATTAACTACAACAATTGATCAATTCGAACCCTCATAAATCGACTTAAATAATTGTCACGAATGCACACAATCTGCATGTTACATGCATCATAGTAAAGCTCCATAACGGGATGGCTGGCGAAGTATGGAATATGTCGTATCTAAATTAACGTCTAATCACTCAACAAATAATTCAAGATTTCAAAACAAAATGATTTGATTGAGATGAAACTTATCACTAAGTTATTTCATCTTGGAGTCCTCTTTCCAACTATCATTCTTTTACAAAAGATGATGCAAAGTGCATTGCGCCCCTCTATCGAGACCAAACTAAAGTAACGTGTTACACCACAAAAATTAAGCACAGAAAAAAGTTCCTTGTATTAACCTGTGAAGGTAATACGAGACTCGTGACGGGGAGACTTTGGGGACGGCAACACGAGACTTGGGATGCTTTCTCGGTGCAAGAAGACTACGAAGTCTACTCGAAGTCTTTGAAGAACAAGACAAAATGCGCGGAATCGCGTTTCCTTTGACCAGTCTGTACAGTGTCTTGCTTTACTTTATAAGTGCCGGAGTCTTAACGAATATGGCAAGCAACATAACTGCTCTACAGATAACACGGGACTAAACAAGACCCTGTTTCTCTGACCACTGCAAAAGAAGAGGTGAACTCGTGATGAGCATAATCTGCAACATGTCCTTAGTTTACTGATTACTATAGCTCTCTCCTACTACAATTCAATTGTTGCAGCACCAGCGCAGCGCCAGCACCTTCTAATAAGTCAGAGGCAAGTGCGCTTCTCCACAGCAGGTGGTGGCCTCGCTCCGTCACCGGCAACACTACCTTATCTCATTGTGAGTGGCCCGGAGTATCGTGTGACTCCTCCAGCACGTCACGAGATTCACTTGACCACTGGGTACCAAATAGGAGGTAAATTCAGCAACATGAACTTCTCTCTCCTACCGAACCTCACTTTCTTCAACTGTCTTCGACCGGACTAGCCGGCAAAATCCCCCTTCAAATTTGTACTCTGTCAAGTCTAACTCGCCTTGACTTGTCCTACAATTCTCTCACTGGCGAGTTGCCTCCTTGTGTCCAAAACCTCACCATGCTTCAGATACTTGATATCAGTCATAATTACATCAGCGGCTCTATCCCTCCCGAGATGGGAAATCTGAGAGATTGACCCGCTTGGATTCATGTTCAATGTGTTTAGCGGCGCAGTCCCTCCAACAGTTGGTTACTTGCAAAATTTACGATCCCTCATAGTTAGCTCAAACAAGTTAGGTGGCCCTATCCCTCTAGAACTTGGGAACCTCACAAAAATGGATGAGGTCGATTTAAGTTACAACAACTTCACTGGTCCCATTCTATCCTCTATAGGGAATTTGACGAGCTTGACCCTTCTCAATTTGCAAGGGAACAAACTCCTTGGATCTATTCCTCCGGAAATAGGGAATTTGAGGGACTAACCTATCTCTATTTGGAAGAGAACAAACTCGTTGGATCTATTCTCCGGAAATAGGGAATTTGTGGGGACTGACCCATCTCTATTTGCAAGGAAATAAACTCAATGGATCTATTCCTCTGGAAATAGGAATTTGAGGAGTTTGATCCTTCTCTATTTGCAAGAGAACAAACTTGCTGGATCTATTCCTCCAGAAATAGGAATTTGACGGGCTTGACCTATCTCTATTTGCAAGGAAACAAACTCAATGGATCCATCCCAACGGAAATAGGAGATTTATGTAATCTAGAGTTTCTAGATTTGAGCTCGAACAACTTGGTCGGGAAAATCCCTGTTAAACTTGCGAATTTGACCGGGTTAAGATATCTCGATCTTCACAACAATTCTCTTTCTGGCTTCATTCCCCCATTAAAACCAATGTTTTCTTACGTCACGTTGACTTATCATACAATCATCTCGAGGGCCCAATTCCAGATAATCCCATGACTTCTTTTCCGGATGTTGTAATATTAACGCGGAATGACAGGATCTTTGCAATTATGTCAATGCGAAAAGCTCAGAAAAATAACAAGGAACGATAAAGCACACCAGAGATTACGTGGTTCGGTCCGAATATCGGTACCTACATCCACGGGGAGAGCCAGCAACAATAATCACTATAATCGGAGAATCGGAATTACAATCGCTCAATATGCTCGTGTTTCCCGCACCTAGATTATACCCAAACCCAAAGTGTTTACAAGTAAACGATTTAATTGGATATGAATAAACTCACGGAGCACAACCGAAAAACCAGGACGACGTGCGTTCCCTTGGACTTTCGTTGTTCTTCACGGCGCTCTTCGCTGATGGTTCTTCGCGGCGCGGCTCTCACAATCTGGAAGAAAAAGAATTCGCTTTTATATGGCTGTTGCAGGGCTTACGTTTAAAACCCACGCCCTAGTCCTTTCATGGATAGAAGTCAACAAAAAAGATTTCTTTCTTTTGACTTGGGCCCACCATATATTCATGTTTCCTTTTATATGTGCCTTTTACGCAGAGACTTCTTCAAGAGCCTATATGTGAACCAATCTCCTTTCATATATGGTAAAAGATGTCTCCACCTCAGATTGTTCTATAAAAATTAAATCCTTCATAATACGGCTTAAACTCGAGCCACAATTTAACAATTCTCCACCTTGGCTCGATGTTAAAAACAAGTTAATAGTGCTCATCATTCATGCTGCTCTCCCAAAACCCCGAAGGGCGCTTACTCTCCACAGACGCCAATTGTGCTGAAGCAGAGCTTGAGCTTTGCTAAAGGAACAGGCTTAGTCATCATGTCCGCAGGGTTCTTTGCTGTAACAATTTTTTTTCACAAAAATCTTACCCTTCGCTAAGACATCTCGGATGAAGTGGTACCTGATATTGATATGTTTCGTTCGCTCGTGATAAACCGGATTATATGCCAGATATATCGCACTTGGTTATCACAGTGTATATCAACACTTTTCTGTTCTAACCCCAAGTCCAAGAGCAAACCCTGTAACCATATCGCTTCGTTCGCTATAAAGGTAAGTGCCATGTACTCTGCCTCAGTCGAAGACAAGGCCACGTGATCCTGTAAGGATGCCTTCCAACTAACTGCACCACCTGCAAGCGTAAACAAGTACCCTGCTAAAGACCTGCATTCATCCAAGTCCCCTGCATGATCAGAATCCACATAACCAGTGGTCTCACTGCCATTACTGTTCCTCCGGTATACTATACCAACGTCTGCTGTCCCCTTTAAATATCTAAGGATCCATTTCACTGCTTCCCAATGAGCTTTACCAGGACGCTTCATATAACGACTAACTACGCTCACAGCCTGTGAAATATCAGGTCTAGTGCATACCATAGCATACATAATACTACCCACTGCACTAGAATAAGGAACACGAGACATATGCTCCTCCTCCTCCTCAGTCTGCGGTGATAACTTATCTGAAAGTTTAAAGTGCTTCGCTAATGGTGTACTCACAGATTTCGCTGACTGCATATTAAAGCGTGCTATAATCTTTTCAATGTATTTCTTTTGAGACAAACGTAATACTCCTGCAGTCCTATCATGCAAAATCTCCATTTCCAAAATTTTCTTTGCAGCACCTAGATCTTTCATCTCAAATTCAGCACTCAACTGCCTCTTTAGCACATCAATATCAGACATATTCTTAGCTGCTATCAGCATATCATCAACATATAATAGCAGATATATCAAAGACCCATCATCAATCTCCTAAAGTAAACACAGCTATCCATCTGACTTTTTGAATAATCCTGACTAGCCATGAATGCGTCAAAACGCTTATACCACTGTCTAGGAGACTGTTTAGCCCATACAAAGATTTCTTTAATAAGCAAACATGGTCTTCCTTACCTGGAATAGCAAATCCCTCTGGCTGCCTCATGTAAATCTGCTCCTCCAACTCACCGTGAAGAAACGCCGTTTTCACATCAAGCTGCTCTAACTCGAGATCCTGTGCAGCAACTAAGGCAAGTAACACACGTATAGAAGTATGTCTTACCACAGGAGAAAACACTTCATTATAGTCAATGCCTTCCCTCTGTGATATCCCCTCGCACACAAGTCTCGCCATTACCTCGGCGGCTCGACAACGGGAATGCCCTCTTTCCGTTTTAGACCCATTTACTTCCAACAATCTTCTGGCTCTTGGGTACTTTAACTAGCTCCCATGTCTGAGTCGATGGAGTGATTCCATCTCTTCATTCATAGCCCCTAGCCACTGCGACGACTCATTACTGGCCATGCCGCCGAGTAAGACGAAAGGCTCATCTATCTCCACCTCATCACCTACAGTCAAAGCAAAAGCAATATCTGTATAAGCATAACGTACCGGTGGTTAATTTGCCTTCTCTGTCTATCTGGGCTCTACTATGCTGCGGCTGTGCTGGTTGTCAGTATCACCAACTTCAGGAATTGCAGCCTCATCTGCAGTATCACCTCTGTTACCTCCGAGGTCTCTGAGTCTCCAATTGAAGCTCCACCTCGCTACTAACACCATGATCTGTCTGCTCTGCTGGTAGTGTCTCAGGACTCCTCTGTCGAAGCTTTGCAGTCTCGTCCGAAGATCACATCTCTGCTGATTAGAAAACCGGGTGATCTGGGATCAGTGCACCACAGCCGGTAGCCTTTAACCCATGTGCATAACCAGAAAATATGCACTTCTTCGACAGCGGCTCAAGCTTAACAGCACTCGAATGAGAATACGCCGGACATCCCGATACTAGTAATCGGAGTAATCAACAGGTTTACCGACCATACTTCCTCTGG
>JAGVVM010004600.1:0-28324 GCA_019149425.1 Psidium friedrichsthalianum | reverse complement strand
CCTACCCACCAACTGGTGACATCTAGTCTACGTTTTAGTTTGTTTATTAGCCTTTATTAATTTTGCTTTTACAGCAGAATAGAGAGGCTCTCAGATTTGTGGCCGTTACTGCTTGGGCTCGACGGAAGGACTTAGTGGAATGATAAAATATTTGGAATGGTTGTGGCGAGTGATGTTTCGTGCCCCATCAAAAATTCAATAAGTATGTGCCATGTGTATGTGGAGGTGTGGATCCTTTGCTTGTTTTTTTACCATAACTCATGATGCGATGCGAATTAATAAGCGTGATGACATTGGCTCGTGACTAACAATCAATGAGGGATATCAAGCATCTCGAGTCAGAATTGACCTAACAGAGGTATGCGGATGCCATGCGGTGCGATTGCGGTGCTGCCCGCTTCTAGTGACGACTCGTTTGCCTGCAAATGAACTATGTTGATGATGGTGCCTGAGGATGATTCTCACAAATCCAAAGGATTGTCGCACAGATCGACAAAGGATGTGTACGATACTGACGATACTATTCATCATGTGAGGCGTACATCCAAATTCTCCCATTCTTTTTCAAATTGGGTGTTACTCAAAACCATCGGTTCCTATGGTTACTTCCCCCCTCCTCTATTTTACAATCCTATATGCGAGTCCCTCCCCCCCTGGTCGGGTTCTTCTTGCCCGAGGTTTCGGTTCTAATTGCCAGTCGCCATCTATGCTGCCCTGAGCAGGAAATACAAACCCACGGAACCCCCCCAAAAAGGCAACAGTCCTTGAAGCGCTGCCGCGAAATACGTATGAATGATTCACTTCTGACCTGACAACAAGAAGCTAGGCGCCGCTTCCCCCCTCATCTTCCTCTTTTATGCGGAGAGCAGAACATAGTATCAAAATCATAGATGTGAGTCCCTCCCTTTACACGAAGATAACACTGCCAGAATGCAGAGACACTCACTTGTCAAATCCAGCCCCATTTTGAACCGTACTACACTAGTCTTTCAGATTGTTTCACGGCAGGCCCAGTCCCCCCAGTGTTTTCCTTCCTCTTCAATTCATTTTGTCTCTTTCTGTATAGCCAGCCCCCCGGTAAACTTCCAATGACAGTTAATTTCAATCAACCGATGTTTACATGGCCCAGTCTTCTTTCATCAACCGGGGGATCGTTCCATTACTTAACAAGCACATAGATAAGATCCCGCAAGAGATGGAAGACTGGGAATTTGACATGACCTGCCCGCACGGCCCATGCGTTGGTGTCATTAGACCCAGATCCAACCTAGACCGATCACCGTCTTCTAACTGACGACCCACGGACCAAAGCCCAAACCTCAACTTGAAGTTCACTCAGCCCTTCTTCTAAATGATCGGAAACATGGATCTCATTAGTTTCTTTGCTCTTCTGGTCCCATTCTCCCTCGCAACAAAAGCTCAGCCTAGAGCAGTTCAACAAGTGAAACGGGGAATAATATTTTGCTCGATAGCGCGGAACAATTAAATCATGCAAAGAAAACTTACATAGCTCGCTGAGAGTTTCACCTCCATCAGATTGGTGTAGTAGTAGTCATTCCTCTTGCCGCAAATGATCTCGAAGAGGGGACGCCAAAGCTATAAACATCCGATTTTTGAGAGAATTGCCCGTGCATCGCATATTCCGGGGACATGTAACCGCTGAAAACCACCCACCAGAACCATACATGTCAGGATGCCTGTCATCTATACTAATACCCTTATCGTTTCTTAACCAGAAGCTACCTAATAGTAAACTTTGAAAAACGCAAAGCAGCCATTGGGGCATAAGGAATACCCGGACTTACATCACGTCAACACAAGCCCCATCGTCACAATTCCACGACTCGAAAATCTCCCATGCCAAAATCCCGCAATCTTTGGGTCATATCATTGTCCAGCAAGACGTTATAGCTTTCAAATCACGGTGAATGATTCGAAGCTCGAGAATCTTCATGAAGATAGAGCATCCCTCGAGCAATCCCTGATATTATATTGTAACGTCTCGGCCAATCCAATTTTTTGCTTTTCTCTGGTCTGTGTAGTGATTTAAGGATGTGAACGAGAGAAACTATAATCTAGGAAGTCCGGGAAGTCTAGGTTAGATTCGAAAAGTTCATACTAGATATTTGTAAACAAATATTCGCTCAATCATCTATATCGGACATTAACCTAAGAGATGAACATAAAGCTAGTGAAGTGGAACAAACCGAACACGAAGTAGTCGAGACTTTTGTTTGGCACAAACTCATAAACGAGTAGCTTTTCCTCTCCTTCCAAGCAAAATCCGAGCAATCTCACAAGATTCCGGTGTTGAAGCTTCGCCACCAACACAATCTCGTTCTTAAATTCTAGGACGCCTTGCCCTGAGCTTTGGGATAGCCTCTTCACAGCTATGTCTTGCCCGTTGGGAAGCCTACCTGAAAAATTTTGTGAAAAGTGACAAGATCTCATGAACTCTTCACATCTTTTCTTGGAAAATCATCCAAAATAATTCTGAACCTATTAAACGGCGATCAATCCAGTACTAAACCTCTCAATTGTACAACGGTCAATTTAGGCACCCTATTGAACCAAAATAATGTTCAACAATGTTGTATATCTTCGTCATTTCCATTTAAATTTCATCAAAAGATTCTGAAAGCATTTTAACTACCACAACACAAACGTACCCGGTAAACCGCCCCGAATCCACCTTGGCCGAGCTTGTTTTCTTGAGAAAAATTGTTTGTCGCTGAAAGTAAAGTATCCCAATCGAATTGCAAGGACTTCAAGGATGTGATCTCGGTTACACCTTCATGAGTGAACAACAGAGTTGTTTAGACTTGTATGTTTTTTTGTGTCTTACGGTCATAGCTTCACAATCTTTTTAGTTTCTCAATTGAAAGTATCATCCTTCTGTCTGTGTTTTTCAAAGGACATTCATTACCACTTCCTTCCTGTACCACTTCATATTTCTTCTCTGCTGGCCTCCGCCAAAGGTAACAACCACCGATGAAGAGATGCATTGCCAGAACGGCGACCGAAGCGGTAATTGCGGCTAAGGTACCTGGCCAGAAAATTGTTTTTCCTCAGCATATTTGGAACCAACCGTTAATTTGCAACCCTAAAAGGGGGAGTGCTCAGCACACCCAACTGGGAACATTATGATTTCCAGACTTCGTAGTTGCTTCAAATGGCTTGTTAACAAGAGCCTTGAAGCCATTCTTTAGCAAAATCCATTAGATATTACTCCACTCTAATACACCGAGGAAGGTTTACACATAATTTTGACCTTGACACTTAATAATTTTATTTAGGTTCTCATAATTTTTGCCCTTACTATGCACAAATTGCCCGTATTCGTATTCGCACATAAACTTAGGGTGATTTCACTATTCTATATAAGAAAAGACTTTTCTTCTGTGCTGGTAGATTTTAAAAGAGTTGGTAAGTGTCAAGAAACTGTTGGTACAAAAAAGTCAGCGATCTCCAGATCTTCCCGTGACTTAGCTGTGTGACCTACAAATTTTATTCCATTAGGTTACCAATGAATCTTATTTTTTGATCTCTCATTCGACTTGCTTACCAACATGCATTTCTTTTAAAGAAAAATCCAAAATTTTTTTATTGAATTACTAACTTTATTTGCCTTATTACCAACCAATTAAAAATAATAATAATAATAAATACTTTAAGATTTTTAAAAATTTAAAAATTAAAAATATATAAAAATTATTCACATCAGTGTCGGTGGTGTCACATCAGCGATTTCCAGCCACATTTGGCAGGATGGACCATATTGAAAAATTGTCAAAAGGTTTAAGATTAAATTGATTAAATTAAAAGGTTTAGGACTGAATTCGCACAAGCCCAATATGTTTATAAATTTTTTTTTGGTGGTTTTCTCGGGATCGACCCTTTGTTCGACTTTTCCCCTTCCTATGAGCATGTCTTTTCTGCCTTGGACGTATTCCACCTCCCATTGCTTTTTCTTTTCTATTCCTTTTCCGATTAGAAATGGGAGTTCCCCCACTTGCATGAGTCAGAGCATGGACTTCACTGGTTTATAAAATTGCCAGATATTTCATTGATTTTCAGAATGTGCCATGTGTCAAGAGCAACCTACATCCACTCAATGTGCCATGTGCTCTACTCTCTTTTTTTTTTTTTTGTTGAGAATGTGTCTCAACTCTTGAACCGCTCAAAGTTCGACACATGACACTGGCTAAGGGAATAAAAGAATAAAAAAAAAAGATCAGGGTATTATTGCTACAAATTAAAGATGTGACGGCTCTCATCACGTAAGTCATAAATCAATCAATTATGATGTTAATTGGATAGTTGATTCAGGGTGTTCAAATCATATGACCGGAGATCAAGGCAAACTAACAAATACGACTGAGTACATCGGTAGACGAGTAGTTGTCAATGCAGATAACTCAAGGTTGCCAATTACTCATGTCGCCCAAATGGTGATATCACCCCAATTCAATTCACATCAGATTGAACTGAAAAATGTGTATCATATGCTCGGGTTGAAGAAAAATCTATTGTCCATGTCACAATTCACAGACTCAGGAAACTATGTGGTGTTTAGTCCACAAGACGTTAAGGTGTACCGCAGTGTGGAGCCCACTAGTGTACCAATCATGGAGGAGCATCGACTAGAGTCCCTCAACGTAATGTCAGCGCAGACGACGTACGTGGATAAAACTCGAAAGAGTGATACAGCTGACTTATGGCATGCATGCCTTGACCATGTAAGCTATCATAAGTTGAAGGTAATGATGAAGAAGGATATGCTAAAGGGTCTCTCTCACATGGAAGTTCAAGAAAATGTAATTTATGCCGAATGCCAATTTGAAAAGGTACATCATCTTTCATACGAGGAGTCCACATTCAGAGCTAATATGCCTTTTGAGCTCATCCACTTAGATGTATTTGGTCCGATGAAGCAATCATCTATTAGAGGATCAAAGTACATGATAACGTTCATTGATGATTTTTTCAAGTACGTTTAGATTGACTTTATGAAAGAAAAATCAGAGGCATTTAACATATTTCAGGAGTTTAATACAAAAGTTGAAAGTGAGGTAGGCAGGAAAGTACATTGCTTTCGTTCTGATAATTAGTAGGAATATACTTCATACGAATTCATGAAGTATCTGCAAGATTGCAAGATACGTCGACAGTTTACCTGTCTGTATAAGCCACAACAAAACGGAGTTGCTGAAAGAAAGAATCAGCATTTGGCAAAGACTTGCAGGAGCATGTTACATGGAAAGAATGTTCTACTAAATTTTGGGCTAAATGTATGAAGACAGCAGCGCACGTAATCAATAGACTACCTCAAGCAAGGCTTGGCTCTATATCACCATATGAGAAGCCATGGAATCACAAGCCCATGATAAGTCATTTTAGAGTATTTGGATGTGTTTCTAGGCATTTGTGCCAGACCATCTACGTAGCAAATTTGATAAGAAGGCAATTTACTGCATATTTGTGGGCTACGATGATCATCGCAAAGGATGGAAGTGTTGTGATCCTATAACTAGGAGATGTTATACTTGCAGAAATGTGGTGTTCGATGAACTATTATCATGATGGTTATCACAGGCTGCTAAATTACCAAATTCAAAGCTAATGGAAGAAGAGGTTCATGAAAGATTGAAAGAATTTAATGACTACTAGCTGATTGAAGAAGAAAATAAATTAGTGGCTGAAAGAGAAAAACTTGGAGCATTGTCACCAAAAAAAGTCAAAGAGCCCATGGTGAACTAGTGTACATCCGAGAATGACAGAAGAGCTTCGACCATGTTAGATAGAAGAATCTGAAGAGCAGGAACCTCAACTTTGAAGATCAACTAGGCAGAGAAAACCAAATCCCAAATATGCAAGTGCGGCATTAACCGAAGATGTCGGAGTGATCGAGCCATCTACTTACGGGGAAGCCTCACCTAGCCTGAAATGGAGAAAAGGCCATGGAAGAAGAATTTCAAGCATTAAGGATAGAACAAGACAAGGGATTTGATGCCAAATCCTAAAGAGCTATGTCCTATATCTTGCAAGTGGATTTATAAAATCAAAACTCGACCAGATGAGTCGATGGAACGATATAAGGCAAGATTGATTGCACGAGGATTCTCTCCAAAGTATGGTCTAGATTATGATGAGACCTTTAGCTCGGTAGCAAAGGTTACCATAGTTTGAGTCCTATTAGTACTTGCAGCAAGCAAGTCATAGAAATTATGGTAAATGGACGTGAAGAACGCTTTCCTACATGGAGAACTAGATTGAGATATGTACATGGAGTAGCAAAATGGTTTCAAGAGTAAGGCCCGTCCAAATCATGTCTGCAAGGTAAAGAAAGCTCTCTATGGCTTAAAGCAAGCCTCGAGGGCATGGTATGAGAAGATTGGTGAATTCCTAGTGCAAAGTGGTTACTCAGTAGCACCAGCAGGCTCAAGCCTGTTTGTGAAGGCAGAAGATGGTAAGCTTCCAATTATATTAGTTTACGTGGATGATCTAATCATCACTCGAAATGAGGAAGAAGAGATGTGTCAAATTAGAGCCAATCTCTACGTGAGGTTTCAGATGAAAGAGCTTGGAGAATTGAAATATTTTCTAGGAATCAAGGTTGAGAAAACTAAGGATGGACTATCTTATGTTAGCAAAAGTATACAAGATCTCTTGGAAAAGATCAGGATGCTTGATTGTAAACCTATGTCTACCCTAGTGGATGGAAATGTAAAACTATGTGCAGATGAAGGGCACGAAGTAGAAGACTCAATTATGTACAAGCAATTGGTGGGTAGTCTTATTTACCTAATCATAACACGGCCCGACATTGCCTTTGCAGTGGGAGTAGCAAGTCAATTCATGGAGAAACCACTGAAGTCTCACTTGGATGCAGTCAAGCGCATACTAACGTATGTAAAAGGTACATTTGACATTGGGCTTTTGTATAAGAAAGAAGCATCGTGTCAATTAGTAGGCCATTGCGATGCTGACTTTGCTGGAGATCATGACACACAATGATCAACTACTCGGTACATGTTTAGCCTCAGATCTGTAGTGGTGTCCTAATGTAGTAAAAGATAGCCGACCGTATTATTGTCTACTACAGAAGATGAGTACAGAGCAGCAGCAATGGCAGTTCAAGAGAGTACATAGCTAGTATAACTAATGAAAGATCTTCATCAGCCAGTAGATTATTCGACACAGTTATACTGTGATAATCTATCAGCCATAAGCTTGGTAGAGAATCCAATGTTCCATGCAAGGACTAAGCATGTGGAAGTACACTATCATTTTCTGTGAGAAAAAGTCTTTTAGGGAGAGAAAAAGATGGAGTACACCAAGACAAGTGATCAAGCTGCAGACATTTTCACCGAAGGTCTTGGAGTTGTAAAATTTGAAGAGTTTCGGACCCAACTTAGCATCGTTGCAAAATCTATCCTAAGAGAGAGTAGTCAATGAAGGGGAGTCTTCAAGAAATCACCACTTATCTCTCTTGTTTCTAGATCCTTCTTGATTAGTCTTGACTATTTGTATTTTCAATATTTAGTTAATGTGAATATTCGTGTTTCAATATTTTGTCAATTCCTAGGGTTCTATCTCCTTGGAATGCTAGGTTGTATTTATGAGTCAAACCAAGAGTCATGTATTATACATATATAGGCAAGTCTTGTAATAATTGTGTAGTGCTATGAGAAACGAGTCAGAATAAAATAGCACATTCATCTCTTTCCTTGAGTGTTCTCCTTGTATTGAGAGTTACCGATCAAATTGGCGATCTAAGTTTAATGTTGCCGATAATCAGTATTATTACCGAACCTTACCGACGCTTTTGAAACCTAGCCGACGCTTCCTAAGTTTAGCACGGTTGGTGTTGATGTTGACAAATTCTTTACTTTTTAAATAATTTTTTGAATTTTCATTTGGTTTTTTCTATTATTCTATTTTCCTTCTTTTTACTGTGGCCGACGAGGGCTCGGCCCCGAGCCCTCGCCTGCCGTTGGTAAGGGCTGCGAAGGCAAGGGTTGCAGGCTAGCCTCCTTGCCTAAATTCAGCCAAGGCTAGCTCCCTCGCCCAGTGGCCATCGAGGGCCTGGTGAACTTTGCCGACCATAATAAATAAAAAAAAAGGAACAAAATAATTGAAAAAAAATCAAAAAATATTAAAATATCATTAAAAATTATATACGTCAGCAACCACCGTGACCAAATCAGAAGATGAACTTATTTGGTGCATAAAAATTGGCTCAATGTTTCACTTGAGCAGTACACAAAAATAGTAATTGCTAGGAATATCTATTCTATAATTTGAACTGATTTGTGACTTATTTTCGGTTGGAAAAACGTGATATACTATCAGTTTTTTTTTTTTTGGTAAAGTTACTATCAGTTTTTTTGGTTTTGGTTCTATTGAACAAATATAACATTTAATCCTGCCGAACACTCATGCAAGAAACTTAATGTCTACATAATCTCGAAGTATATATTTGCAATACCGAAAAAGAAAGAAAAAGGACCTCCCTACATCCATAACAATTTTTTTAAAACCAAACATAATTTTAGGATATTGTACATTTTGACCATCAAGACAGGAGGCTCCAGATAGAGAAAAGAAGAGTTTGTCTTTTCTCATCAAGTAAATGCTCCTATTACAAGCTAATTAAAAAAAGAGTAGGATGTAGTACCTTTGATTGATCAAGACCACAATTCAAGGACAATTCACGGGATCATAGTTCAGTCCCTTTACATGGGACGGAAATTCGATGAATTTAGTTCATGAAATTTTATAAGAAAAAGGGTAAATACCAGAATTAATTACTTCGGAATTTTATAAAATTTCGAGGATCTACTTCAAATCCTCAAAGATGTGATGGTTATCAGATCAACTGAGAGCAAACCTCGGTTGTTTGCTGTAATTTTTTTTTTTCTTATGTTGCAACAATTCATACAAAAATTATGAGGAAAGACATATGATTACGACCAGATACAATTGAAGAATCGATAGAAATGGTTCCATAATGCTAAATTATCTTCTCAATTCCCACATCCAATAAAATCGCAAATGTTTGCACCCAGAATCGATGAATTTGTGGACTACCATAGGCACCGAACTGCGTACAATTCCAAAATTTGATAAAGGTTTAGCTGCAGTTGGCACGAATCCTCATGTCTTTTATCATACCTATTGAATTTTGTAATAGCAAGCTGTTCTAGCTATTTATGTCTTTACACAAGTAGAGTAAGGCATGACCTTATGAGAGTATCTTTCACTTCCAACAGTCTATGAGTCTGGATTAAATCCCTAGCCAACGAAACCATATAACTCCCCAATAATCTAGAGGAAGAATTAAACCATAAGAATGTCATTTCAATGATCTGAAAACCATGACATAACACAAAAATTAGTATGCAGCGCATGCTGATCTCCCATTTTTTCAAGGCTACCGAGGATATGGCTCGGTCACAGAGACCTCGTTTTTTGAGACCCCAGATATCCTCGAACTGTAATCCTGCCTAGATGACATATCCAACTCAGTGCCCCCGTGGTAAAAAAATGCAGGTCGCGACGGCACTTGGAGAGTGACCGAGTGGCTGTTAAGCATCAGAAGGACCGAGGCCATCGTTGGTCGGTTAGCCACGTCTTCTTGAACACATAGTAGACCAATGTGTATGCACCTTGCAATTTCGGTACTTGAACCAGAAGTTAAAGAGGAATCAATGATGTTTGATATTGTTCCATCCCTCCAACTCTTCCAGACCTGCAAACATTTGACAAACATTGAACTGACTGATCTCCGAAACCTTATGCGAAATGAGAAGGTATGTTCTTATACCCACATAGCTTATAAGGACCTCTGTGTCATCGCCCATGCGGAAAGATTGTTCCTCTGACCACTCACAATCTCCAAAGCCAGCACTCCGAAACTAAAGACATCGGACTTAACTGAGAAGTTTCCGTGCATCACATATTCCGGCGCCATATATCCGCTGTGCATCACAATAAGTCCACCATATTAGCTTTAGAGTTTGCCTTTGTTCTATTCGTAAGCACTCTAGGATGTTGTAGCACTTACTAGGTCCCTACGATCCGGTTTGTCTCGCCCTGAGTTTGGTCCATCTCAAATAACCTTGCCATACCGAAATCCGATATCTTGGGATTCATATCTGAGTCCAACAAAATGTTGCTGGCTTTGAGGTCCCGATGGATGATACGAAGTCGAGAGTCTTCGTGTAGGTAAAGCAGCCCTCGAGCGATACCTATTATAATCTTGTGACGCCTATCCCAGTCTAGATTCGCACGCTTCAGGGAATCTACGCATTTTGGTAAGATCACATTCTATAAGATGTCCCTTAATAATTTCACGAGGATCTAAAATTAGGCATGATAAGCAGAGAAACATACCGAATATGAACTGATCGAGGCTCGAATTGGGCACAAACTCGTAAATGAGAAGTCGTTCGACTTCTTCCAGACAGAAACCTAGGAGCTTGACCAAGTTCCTATGTTGTAGCCTAGCTAGTAACATCACCTCGTTCTTGAATTCTACTTCTCCTTGGTTGGAATTCCATGACAGCCGTTTCACCGCGATTTCCTGTCCGTTGGAGAGCCGACCCTAGAATTTCATCAAAGTAGGTCCTCTTGAGTATCGATTGGCACATTGAAGCATTTCGAAGAGGATCAATTGATGTTATCTATGATTCTTGTGTTGCTTAAATTTCGAATACGAGAGAATAGAGGACGTGCTTTGTTATTTATTACCATGTAAACAGCACCAAAACCACCTTGTCCAAGCTTCTTGGTATTAGAGAAGTTATCCGTTGCCGCTCTGATAATACCAAAATCAAATTGCAGCGACTCTGCCGTGCTAATTTCATCCTCTACTTCACCTAGAAAGATAAAAACACAGTCACTCAGGCAAACATCATTGTCCTAATATCAGTTTTCGTAATGGAAAGGTTTACAAACTTTTAGCTATATAGGTTAATAATTGTCGAAAGCAATGCAGATCTTGCTATTTTGCTGGTCTAAAAGCATAGTAATTAGTCAACTTCATTATATCCATGATCTTTTGAACCTCATAAATAGTTGATATTCTAATTCAAATTGATAAAGGCTAACCTTCAACTCTTTGTCTGGGCTCCTGCTTCTTCCTTTTCACTATCAGGAGTGCGATGATGCCTACAAGGAGTATTGCAAAAAACACTTGTGGCGACTGTAATGATCACAGTCCTCGTCGAATTGCTCTTTCCACCTACAAGAGCAAAGGCACATCATGTTGATAATCATCACGCCATTCTTTGATAACTCACAAATCTTAATAGTCTTGTCTCCAAATTTTGGATTGTACAATTCGACTATTGAACCTTTAAGTTGTTCAATATGATCCCTGAATTTTAGCTCAATGTGCAATATGGTTCATAAAAGTTTCATTTGTTCAATGTGGTCCATGAATTACCGCAGTTTGATTAAAATATAAGATATGAAAACTTATGGAGGAATTTCTTATACACTTTCTGTTTGATGAGGCACAAAGTTTCCTTACCTCTTATTCTTTTGTGTCTCCTATCATGCATCCATAAGTTGTGATTCAATGAAGTGGCTACAATAGTTGATTATTAGCCATATAGATGCATCAAAGATAGAGACACATTACCTTCTTTTGCTAAAAATATAGGCCAATCCATACCTTCGTTATTGCAACGAAGTATTTATCCACCCCGCTCGAAAACAAATTGCACGATCTATATAGTACATATCGATAAAGAAGAATTACATGGTTTATCGAGCTTGTAGATTAAGCTGATCTGAACGTTTCATAATGTGAATCTCGTCTTGGAACACGCATAATTAGTTCTTCAGATGATCTTAATTAGGGGTTAGCGGTTTCAGGTTCCGTATAGGTTCTACCTGAAACCTACCCGTCTATATAGGTTCCTCATTTTATGGAACTTGGAACCTACTCTGCATATCTTGGAGACGAAAAATATGAAACATTAACAAAGTAAAATCTTAATGATAAAGTGGTTCCGAATTACACACTCAGCATTGGATATTATGAAATACCGCAAGATGACGCAAAGACATATACCAAGAAAAAAATATAAAAATTTGCTCTAAGGTCCAGGTTCCGATTCCAGATTCCACCTACCTAGAACCTGGAACCTACCGGTCAGAACAGGTTTCCTAACTTTTGGAACCTGAAACCTACTCTCCATACCTTGGAACCTGAAACCGACCAGTTCCATCGGTCCGATTTTTTAGGTTTCAGGTTCTACCCTGAAACCATGCTCACCCCTAATCTTAATCCACCTGGATTGTAGGAGAAAAAACTAACAGCCATGTGCCTAACTCCTAAGCAAGAGCCAATTGTACCTGGTGGTGAAGGGGCGCAGCAGGCCGCGGCGGCGGAAGTGGCTGGCCAACCGGGTTGAAGAACCGATAGGTCTCGTAGCGGAACTGGCAACTTGGCGCCATGATGACAAATCCCGCCCTCCCGAGACAACAATTCTTGACGATCTGGTCGATTTTCTGCAGGCAGTCGATGCATTGCTGCTTGGTCAAGTCCGGCGTACACTGCACCATCGCGAAGATCGTTTGCTGCCCCACTGGGATCTCCCTGGTTGCATACTTCCTCAGTGCGCCGTCACCGGCTGCCTCGTCCTGCAGACCTCCCACCTGTTCCCCCAGCATGTACTTGAGGCTGATCGAGTCGTTGTTCACATTGTGCAGCTAGTAAGTGGGTACGACCACGGCTGTGCCGAAGCTCGAGACATGTGAGTACCGGATGGTGCAGGTAACTCTAAAGAGCACCGCATCCTTCTGGAGGGGGCAGAGACGCCGGATGTCGGAGGCCGAGTCGTTGAGGCAGGCACGACAGCTTTCGCCAGTGAGGTCACCGCGGCAGTAGCCAATGACGTAGAGGTTTTGGGAGGCGGCGGGGACGGCGGCCGAGGCATTGAAGAAGCCGTAGGTGAGGGACGAGGATTTGGTGGTGGAGATGGAGGAGAGGAGGGTGGTAAGGGTGGTTTGGTAGCTGTCGTCGGCGGTGAAGTTGCCGGTCGTACCACAGTATTCCTTTGGGAATAAGTCGTCCACAGGGTCCGCTTGGGCGTTTATGGTGGAAGGGAACATGAGAAGAAGCAAGAGAAGGAGGCTTGGAGGATCCATTTATTTTTTAATTTTTGGGGTTGTGTTTCGGGTCTTTCTTTCTTTTATATAGGGGCGTCCGCCACGCAAGTTGACTTGTCGACGTCAATTTCGTCAAAGCTATATGAGAGCTCCAACGCAACTTTTTAATTCATCATTTGAATTACATATTTTTTTAAAGAACATTTGCCACAAATACCATCGAATTTCTGACACTTATGAGTAATAATTTCTAAAAGTCATAGCACTTAAATGATCATAATTAATATTTTTTCTCTGCACATGATCAGTTCTACAAAATACCAACTTTTCCGGTAACTGCGTTTTAGTTATGAACTCCATCAGGAGGATGAACTTTGGGGTGGGCAATATTTTGTTTATCAGATTACAATCCTATTCTTCTGAAAAGAATATGAAGGAATTATTACACCGTTGGAGAAAATATTAGGTACCCGCACAGTATTACTGACATGGGCTCCACGTCCATTCGTCTCGCGACACGTGTCGCAAGAACCCACTAGTAAGAAAAAAAGGAAAAGATTTTCTCTTTCTGTCTTTCTCCCCCTCTCTCCTCCGCTCTCCCTATCCCCTTCTCCGACCTCGAGGCCATGGCCGACTGGCTCACGGCTCATCCATGGCCGTCGGCGGCATCGTTGAGCCAAATCCGGTCGGCTCGGTCAGCGATGCCGGCGAGGTTGAGGGTGACGGTGAGGGGGAGGAGCGAGGGCTGTCGAAATTGCAGCTCCCATGGCCTCTCGAGCTCGAGCTTTGGGTTCACTGGCCAAGGGCGAGGCAGTTGCAAGCTCGAGATCTGGCGGCCATGGCCGCGAACAGGCAAGGCTTCCTCGGCCATGGCCGCTCGAGCTCAAACTCTGGGTTCGCCGCGGCCGGCAATGGCGGTGGCTCGGTCTCGAGGTCGGAGAAGGAAAGAGGGTCAGGCGAAGAGGAGAAAGGGGAGACAGTGAAGGAACGAGGGAAAGACAGATTTTCGCTCTATTTTGACTGGTGGGCCCTAGAACACGTGTCGCCATATGAATGGACTTGGGACCACATCAGCACAGCAATACCACGTGGGTTGCTGCTGGGAAAAAGTCAAAAAAGTTAGTATTATTTCTGAAACGGACGGATGGACCAGGAACAGAGCAGCCTAGTGGGAGTGCGAGAACATAAAATGGTGAAAGGACGGCCCCATAAAGTCTCTTCACCAATTGGACCAAAAACAAAAAAAGTCTCCTCAGCAATAATTCAACATGAAAAACTTCTGAAATGAAAAAGAAGAAACTTGCGGGGCTGCATGGTAACCATTCTGATTTTCTAATTCTGTTCCCTGAAATAGTAAAAAATAAGAATCATATTTAGTAACGCAAATAATTCTGATTCTGATTCTATTCCCAGAATCAGTTTTGGAGAATTAGAATCAGTTTTAGGCCAAAATCCAGAACCAAAAAAAAGTTGGTTCTGGAAAAAAAAAAATCACTTTTGAGAATCACAAAATAGAATGAAGTCTCACCTCTCTCGCTTTTCCCTTCTAGTTCTCTCATCACTTTTCCCTCAATCTAATAAAAATAAAAAATTTCGAAAAAATTGGTAATTTTTAAAAAAAATCTCGAAAATTTCGAAAATTCCTAAAAATAGAAAAAGCTTAAATTAGGCTAGTTTGACCTCATTTTCATAATTTTTGGCCTAAATTTCCTACATTTCATAGATTTCACTCTTTAAAAAAATAATGTCGTAAAAGATGAGGGCATCCAACGTGCGGATGGTAACATATATACTCATAGCCGTGCATTACAAAATCTGACCATCTACACGTGGAGCTGAAGCCAAACACTCACTTGAATTTAGGACAAAAGTTGCAAAATAATAGTGAAGTACTTGTACTTCGTATCAAGGAGGGTAATTTGGTCTTTTTTTCGGTGGATAATTTGGTTATTCGGTTGCTATGTTTGTATGTATTTGGACAACTCAACATTTAAAGAAAAAAATAAGTCCTCAATATGAGAGCATGTCACATCCCTTAATCAAACTTTCAAACGTCATGTATTAAAATTTGTGTTTCATTTATAACATGCTAAAAAAATAATTATATTTTAAAATATTTTAGTGTGCATTGAAAATTAGTCTTTAATTTATGATGAAATTTTACAAAGTAACTACATAATTATTTAACTTGAATGAAAAAAAATTAGGAAGAGAAACAATTTTTTGAAATAGAAATTTTGTGCAGTTATTAAACGCGTTTCTGGTCCTCTAAAACTCATCCAGGAACAGAATTAGAAAAACTCATTTTAATTAAAATCAATTTTTTGAAACAGAATGGTTACCATGCAGGCCCTTAAGCTCCGTGTGTTTAGTAAAAAATACACGCTTTTAAAAAATAATTTTATAAAAAAATAATAATATTTTTTTATATTCGGTTAAAACCTAAAAATAAAATCAAACATATTTTTAGCTCCATTGCCGGAGATGAGACGTATGACTGAGTCGTCCTCTGCGAGGGTCATGATTGCAGTTGGCAATGTCAGGGGAAAAAGAAGTGGCTGATAGAGCGAGCAATAAAGGAAGAGGGAGCAAAAAGAATCGATCAGATTGGGACCCGACCGACTGACGCACCCTTAGTGGGTGGTGCTAGTGTATAAAATGGTGAAAGGACGACCACATAAAGTCTCTTCAGCAAAAAAGAAAAAAAATGGTCCCTTCAGCAATAATTCAACGTGAAAAACTTCTGAAATGAAAAAAAAAAAGGTACAGTCCGATCTTTGATTCTGGGGTGGAAACCGATCAGATCGAGAACCGATTACCCTTAATACAAATTGCTGCTATTCCACAAACACAAGGTCACACTCATATAGAGGCTAAAGTTGTTTCATAGAGCATTGCGTGCATCTAGCTTTATGCAGACAAAATTTTGGAACTTCGGGCCCAAGGACAAGCTGTGTCGATTTGCTTGTAAATCTCAGATCTTTGGGTCGCAAATATAGGGTAGATCATGGATTTGGAGGCCCATCGGTCTCCCCTAAGGCCGGTCCGCCCAAATGGCAACATGGGCATGTCTGAGAATTCACAAGATGAACACAAATTGATCAGACCCAGTAGCCACTACCTCCATCGTGGTCAGGTGATGGTGATGATGTTGGTTGGAAAGGCCGCGTCGGTGGTAACAATGCCGGAGGAGTCTCGGGTGAGGCACAAAGACGGTTCTTCCGGCTCCGGTGCGGTAGTGGCGTCATTGGGCGAGGGGATGGAGGATTTTTCCTTTGTGAGGAAAAAAAAGTGTTGAGTTGCTGGCAAAGGAAAGAGGGGTCATGCGGCAGCATCCCAGCCATTCATATGCAAAGGACGTCCTTTCGTGGTTAATGTCGCCTAAGGTCTTTAGAGGGTGCCTAAGGCGACAGCAGAAATCTGTGGTACATTACATGTTCGTATTTAATGACAACCACCATTTTTTCTTCCAATGATGAAGTTTCTTATATTTGTCCGAATATATACAGGAATATTTTTAGGATTTTGTCCACAATCACAACAAAATAGAGTGTAAAAATTAAAAAGAGAAATCGAGATACAAAATTTTATCATGTTTTACTTTTAAATTAAGGCTCGTATTAATGACAACCACCATTTTTTCTTCCAATGATGAAGTTTCTTATATTTGTCCGAATATATACAGGAATATTTTTAGGATTTTGTCCACAATCACAACAAAATAGAATGTAAAAATTAAAAAAAGAAATCGAGATACAAAATTTTATCATGTTTCACTTTTAAATTAAGGCTATAATTATCACCTCTCACCTCTTTATTACATCACTAATTATAAGCTAAAAAAAGTTTATACAGCAATAACTATTTATGTGTAACTATAAAAGCGGTCCAAGGCCCGTTCAGGGAATATGAATCACATCTTCTTCCTCCTTTCTTTTTCTCTCTTTTTCTAAAGGCGTGAACACACAGACTTTTTCCAACCGAAGACCGCGTTCCACCGCATTATTCTGACTTTCCAAGCGACACAAAGCTTCTCTGTGGCCGACAAAAGTACTAAAAAGGGTGATGGATTCTCGTGATCTGTCCTACGGGCTTGCTGATAAAAACAACTCAGTTTTTTTTTTGGTCTTCCACTAATTTTAAGTGCTTTGAACTTTTCACTTTCCTCTGATTTAGTAAAAAAACGATATGCGGTGTTTAGGGAGCACCTTTCAGTCTCTCTTTTTGTGCATGCATTCCCTTTTTTCGTTGCATCTTTGCATAGATCTCTCTTCTTTCTTGAATAATTTCTCAAGTTTAGAAAGCTGTCTGAAAAGGCATATAGCTCAAAAATTTTAAAGGGGTAAAAAAAAAAAAAAACCAGTGTTCCATCGATTTGCACCGATTAGCATTTCTTATAAAAGTCACAAAAAATTTGCTTTTCTTTTAAAATTTTGGGCTAGCAAATCATCAAAAGAAATGAATAAGACGACTTTTTTAAATGCAAAAAAAGAGTCAATAAATAGTTTCCTTCACCGCATTGATTAAATCCAGTTGATTCATAGCTAATAAGGGTGACTGACCAATTAATCATCTCTCAACACGTGACACCACTTTGCCGTCGGATATATACATAGATAGATCCAAATATTCAGCTTGACGGGACACTTAATTATTCCATAATCTAGTTTTGCCAAAACATCACTTTACTCTCGTTTTCTTAATAGTTCACTGAGTTTAGAGAACCTTCCGACTTATCAAAACTTTTTTTTAACAGATGTGACATCGTGCTCATTATGAATAGTTACCCCATAATTTTTTTTCTGTGGGAATTTAAATATCAAGTACTATAACTTTGGTACAACACGCCCTTAAGGCCATAAATTTCAATCGATCACGGTAGTGTTATAGTTTTTACAAAATGTTCATTTAAATGTTATAACTTTTTAATTCATTATTTGAATGACATAATTTTTTAAAGAACATTCGCCACAAATGCCATTGGATTTCTAACACTTGTGGGTAATAATTCCTAAAAGTTATGGCACTTAAATGATCATAATTAATTTTTTTTTCTCTGCACATGATCCGTTCCACCAAATACCAACTTTTCCGGTAACTGCGTTTTAGTTATGAACTCCATCAGGAGGATGACCTTTAGGATGGGCAGTATTTAGTTTATGAGAATACATTCTATTCTTCTGAAAAGAATATGCAGGAATTATTACACCGTTGGAGAAAATATTAGGCACCCGCGCGGTACTCCACAGCCATTCGTCTCGCGACACGTGTCGCAAGACCCCACTAGTCAGAAAAAAAGGAAAAGATTTTCTCTTTCTGTCTTTCTCCCCCTCTCTCCTCCGCTCTCCCTATCCCCTTCTCCGGCCGGCTGGCTCACGGCTCATCCATGGCCGTCGGAGGCATCGTTGAGGCAAATCCGGTCGACTCGTCAACGATGGCGGCGAGGGAGGACTGCTCGAGTCCCACGATGAGGTTGAGGGGTGACGTGAGGGGGAGGGGCGACGGGTCTCGACCTTGCAGCTCCCATGGCCTCTCGAGCTCGCAGTTGCTATGGCCTCTCGAGCTCGAGCTTTGGGTTTCACTGGCCAAGGCGAGGCAGCTGCAAGCTCGAGATCTGCGGCCATGGCCGCGAACAGGCAAAGGTTCCTCGGCCATGGCCGCTCGAGCTCAAACTCTGGGTTCGCCGCGGCCGGCAATGGCGGTGGCTCGGTCTCGAGGTCGGAGAAGGGGAGAGAGAGAGAGCGAGAGGGGAGACAGTGAAGAGAGCGAGGGAAAGAGAGTTTTTCTCTCTTTTATACCGGTGGCCCTTGAACACGTTGTCGCGAGATGAATGGACTTCGGCCCTTGACATCGGTTTTCTAGTTCTACAAAATTGAAACCGCATTCTCGATTTGATTCTCGTTCCATGAGTAGAGCCACCCAATCGGACCGGCCAGACAAACCGACTATTTTTTTATTTTATTTTTGATTTTACATCTTATAAATATTTAAAAAGCAATTTAACTCTTAATTATTAGGAATGCTTCTGCAATTTGATGTGAACGTGTGCTTCAAGCATATCAACCGATTTCACTTCACTGTCCAGGAATCAAATCGAATCAATCGGTCCAATCTGATCCTTGGTTTTGGAGTGGAAGCGGACCAAATCGAGATCGATCATCCCTAATACAAGTTGCTGCAAATTAGGAGTCTTGAGTGAGACACAAAGACGGTTCTTTTGACTCTGGTGCGGCGATGGCAAAATTGGGCGAGGGATGAGGATTTTTCCTTTGTGAGAAAAAAGTGTTGGTTGCTGGGAAAGGAAAGAGAGTCGTGCGGCAACATCCCTACCATTCATATGCAATGGTTGATGGGACGTACTTTTGTGGTTAATGTCGCCTTAGGTCTTTAGAGAGTGCCTAAGGCGACAGAGTAGAAATTTGTGGTACATTACATGTTCGTATTTAATGACAACCATGATTTTTTATCCAATGATGAAGTTTATTATATTTGTCCAAATGTATACAGGAATATTGTTAAGATTCTGCGCACAACCACAACGAAGTAAAGTGTAAAAGCTAGAAATAGAAATCGAGATACAATATTTTATCATAGAACTATATCCAGACAGTATAATTAGCACATTTCACTTTCCTATTACATCACTCATTAATAGCAGTAACTGTTCATGGGCTCAAGCTCAAAATACCAATAAAATACAGACTCAAACTATAAAAGTCCTCTGAGACCTCGTGTTTTCTATAAATGAAGAGTATTGAACCATATCCCAACAAATATATGAATGTGGTAACTTACAACCTACTAGCTAGCTGAAACAAATGTATGAAGCCCATATGCACAACTGACTTTCAGAGATATAATATAGAGACTCTATCAAATCACTCAATCAATTAATTCGTTGCACGAAAGTGCCAACTTTATATTCAATTGCTAATCCAGAAGCCATGGCTCTTTTAGATTTAATTAGAAGACTATAACACCTTAATATACATTTGGAATTAGATGCTTTAAATGGTAACCCACTTGGTGTACGTGTAATAAACTCAACCATTATCCATCAGAGGGACAGATTTCATACATCACTTAGGAGTTCTTATGCACAGTTTGATTACATATCAGATATTTATAGTATTATTTCTCATCTTCAAAAGAAAATCCTTATCACCAATCCAACCTTATGCCGAGGGGAGTATAACGAAAGGCCACGAAAACAGTAGTTTGTGCCTTTATATTTAAATTAAAAATTTCTTTTCTTTTTCCTTTGTTTTTTTCGTTTCTCTTTTCACGGCTAGTGAGGATCACCGGGCCTTGCTAGCCTTGGCGAGGGCCATCACCCCTCGTCGACTGTAGGCGAGGCTTATGGCCCTCACCCCATCACAGCCTTGTCCTTGTCCTTGTGCTACTTTAACTTTGAAACCACCTTTCACCTCAAACAAAAGCATCTTCGAGGGCATGAAAAATAGTTTTTCAAAAGTCATTTTTCAAGAGAATGACAATATTTTTCAGTAGTTAACTACAACCTGAAAAATGATCGGCAAAGGAAGAAAAAAAAAGAGAGAGAGTATAAAGTAAAACCAAAAAGTATTACAAAATTGAAAATAAGAGATATTCAAAGACTCATAATTTTTTTTTACTATTTTTTCACAACACAAAAAGGGAATATGAAGGGGGAAGGAGTAAGATGAAGGGAGAAATGATTTTCTCTTTTCAAAAAGAAGAAATCATATTTCCTCACTTTTAATGGGTTTTTCCATTTATAAAAATATATTTTCCTTGTAACTCAAGCTTATTTTTTGTGAGACCAAACGCCTAGAAAATCCGAAAAAAAATTTCATCAAGTGATTTTTATGAAATAATGACGAGCATAAGGATTGAATCCATGTTGCAAACAAGCTAAGTATTAAGAGTACTTGGACATCCCTTGATATCAAAATCGCTTCTATTGATCAATGATGTGACGGGCCGATTTTTGCCAGGGTGAAATTAAGTCTTTGAAAGAGCAATGGCATGTCGGACTTTGGAATGATTTGGTGTGGTGTTTTGGGGACAAGCAATTTTGCAGATGGACTTTGACTTTATTGTTGATGAGTGTGCGAAAATTAAAAAAGTCGGATTGTTTAACGGTCATAATGAATTTAGATCTCAAGAAATTATCTAGGGGCCGGAATTTGGATTCGCGATTGGAGCACGAGAAGCACAACCACAATCCTCGGCGACTGATGGACATGTGGATTAGGCGGCAAATGGATTACAATTGGCGTGGCCAAGGGGCAATTGTCAAGTGAGAGAGACAGTAATGCGCATCAAGGCAAGGGACCGCCCACCTAGCTCAAGAACTTTGGAGCAAGTTTGGTCTCTCACACGACATTTTTAGACAACCCCACCCTCTCCCTCTCTGCGTCATTTTTTCTCTTCGTCGGCTCCATCCCGACGCCAAGTCTCTCTCTCACTCATCGTCTTGCTTGCGAACTGTGGAGAATGATCCCAAGAAGGTTGGGCTCACGCCACGCAGTAGTGGTGTTTGCATGGGTTCTCCGCGCACAGGACTTGAGGCAAGCAAATATCCAACCCATCGACTTTGAATTCACGCTTATGGTTGCATGTTTGTGTTTGGTGGTTCGGTAGACTCCCTCGAGCGCTGGTTGGTTAGTTTTGTGGATGGATCGCTGAAATGAGCAATGGATTGTGGTGGGTCGTGCGTGGAGCTCGGCAAACGGCAATGGGGTTGCGTGATAGTTCTCAGATTTGGTTTGCATGTCGTGTATTGTGGTTGCTTGGTTACTGAGTTTGTAATTGGATTGAGGTAACAAGCGAGGTTTCACGAACTGGATCACGGGAAGGCTTGAGCCGTGGTGAATTTGCTAAAGGCAGATTTTTAATTGGTTTACAAGTTGATATTCAAACTGTGAGAGCACTATTCTAGTAAATGTGTGGTGTAGATTATAGATCGATGGACGAAATGATGGCGGGCGCGACTAATTTGTGCATGTGATTGCTGACAGTTCAATGGTGGGGACGTTCGCTTATGTGTTGCCATTCCCACTTGGATTGCCTCCCTCCATTTCCTAGATGCTTGGTTTTTTGGTCGATTAGATATGATAGGCAAGGGTTTTGATTTACGAGGAAGGGAGAGATGAACGTGAATCGTGGGAGTGGATTCACGTGAATTTGAGGGGTACTTGTGAATAGTTACTTTGTAATTTTTTGGGTGCCATTAGAGTATTCAGTTCGATGCTCGCTCGGTTCTAAATTGGACATATGACTTGCTTACCATGTGGTTGGTGCATCTCCTTTATTGATGTGTTGGATTTTACTTGTGGAGCTTCGGTTCACTACCATGGGTTTAACCTTTTTCAGATTAGCTTAGCTATAAAGAATGGCGGAGAAGAGTGGCGGATCGGCTATGGCAGGAATGGAGTTCACTAACAATGTTGGCGGAGTTTTGTAGTCTCCCAGTTCATGTTGTTTTCTTTTCGTGAATGAATATTGTAATTAGCTGCTTTATATATATATATATATATATATATATATATATATATATATATATATATATATATTCCCAATTTGTTGAGTGGTCTTACCGATTGTGATGTAAGTAGTGAACCTATTGAGGCCATACTCTTAAGTGACGTGCCTGCTCCTTGTTTGTACTTGCATGATTGTACCGTCGATATATTAGGGCTTCCGCATGTGCCAATTATATTATATGTAATATTAGATAATTATAGAAAAGAGTGCATGGTCATAAGATTATGGCCTATCGGGGGACCTGGGGCCTAGGGGAATTGGATCAAGGTCGTCACAATTGAACAAAAAAGACATTAATAAAGAGTAAAAAAAATCGAAATGGAGCCCAATACAATAAAGGTGTACTATGCATGTGAACTTTTTCGAGATTTATAAGATTTTTGAATAGTTGGCAATAATCCTACCAAAATCTCAAAAGGTATCAGAATACGAATCTTTTTAGATCCCTGTTTGCCTCCTTGAATAAATATTTCCATGCTGACCAAGCACTGAGGGAGTGATAAAACAATTAAGTGTTAAATTATGCTTTCATCTAACAGTTTAAGTTATTAAAATAGTTGGTCCCACCCAAAGCCATGACAACATCTTCAATTATGTCTATTACATTATGGATCTATCTCGTATGTTTATTGCCATTTACAATGTTTGCTTCCACTAATGTAATAGTCCTAATAAGTATTATAGTTTAGCTGGAATGGCTATTTCCAAAATGCACCTTGCTATTGTCTCCCTCCCCCTTTGTCCATGTTGGATGACATTAACTAAAAGTAAAATTTTACAAGCCAATCCAACTAGAAATAGCTGGCTCCTTTAGTATAAAGAGAAAAATATACAACCGCATGACTAGTACCAGTTTATTAGTGACCACAAGCGCACTCCTCTAACAGTTCATGTACAGCTAAATAGTACTTCTGGACACAACATCCACATAATTAGCTTGAGAAGCAGACGAAATCATGCCGTGAACAGATATGTTCATGGCCTTCAACGAGGGTAGACTCCAGTGAACGATGCTGCGTCAACCGAAAAAGGCGCGGAGCCGCTGGTAATTTGATCATCTCCAGGATCATCCCCTTTGGTGTAATTTAGCGGTTCCGTTCGGAGGAAAAAGGCGGGTTCTCGCGGCACTGGAAGACTAAGAGTTTGGCCGCTCAGCGCAAGAACTATGTCCGACATGGTTGGTCTATTAGCCGGATCTTCCTGAACGCATAGGAAGCCGATATGTATGCATCTGAGCACTTGGCTTTTGGAACAAGATTCTCTCAATACAGGGTCCAGTATTTCCAAAGGCTCATCGCCTTGCCAAAGTTTCCAAGCCTAGAGCAGCTCAATTGGACACGACAAGTTAACCGCAGAACAACATCATTGATTGAGAGCGCAGAGAATGATTGAATCATACAAAAAACTTACATAGCTTGTGAGATCTTCGCCTCCACCAGAACGGTAGTGGTAGTTATTCCTCTTGCCACAAATGATCTCGAGAAGGAGGACGCCGAAGCTGTAAACATCGGACTTTTGAGAGAATTGTCCGTGCATCGCATATTCCGGGGACATGTAACCGCTGAAAACCACCAGAACCATACATGTTGAGATGCCTAATATCTCTACTAATCCCATTATCAATTCTTAACCAGAAGCTACCTTACAGTAAACTTTGAAGAATGCAAGACTTACTAGGTTCCTACGATTCTTCTAGTGCTTGCGTCACTTTGATCGACTCCGAAAATCCTCGCCATGCCAAAATCCGAAATCTTTGGGCTCATATCGTTGTCCAGCAAGATGTTGCTAGCTTTTAAATCCCGGTGAATGACTCTAAGTCGAGAATCTTCATGAAGATAGAGCATCCCTCGAGCGATGCCCATATTATCTTGTAACGCCTTGGCCAGTCCAACTGTTTGCCTTTGTTGGGGTCTGTAGTGATTTAAATGAGAGTATCATCTAGGAAGCCCAGGAGTTAGATTCAAAATGTTACATATGATCAAGTAAATGAGTATATGATTATTCTGTCAATCATCGATGTCCTACATTAACTTAGGATATGAACTTAAAGCCAGTGAAGCGAAACAAACCAACACGAAGTAGTCGAGACTTTTGTTAGGCACAAACTCGTATACGAGTAGTTTTTCCCCTCCTTCCAAGCAAAATCCGAGCAATCTCACTAAATTCCGGTGTTGAAGCTTCGCCACCAACACAATCTCGTTCTTAAATTCTTCCCCACCTTGTCCTGAGCTCTTGGATAGCCTCTTCACAGCTATATCTTGTCCATCTGGAAGCCTACCCTGAACAAGTTTGTGAAAGGTAACAAGATCTTGTGAACTCTTCACTTGTTTGATTTTAGGATAATAACTTTCTTAACTTTTAACCAATATGCAATATTATTTTTTGAACTATGTTTTTGATTCAATTGGGTTCGCTGAGATTTAAAATTGTTCGGGTCACGTAGCATCCACAGAGTAGTGCCATGGAGACTATTTACGATCATAAGTACACAATGACCACGAGTCATTCTAATGGCTTGAGAGAAATTTAGAAACTTTATTATGAAAATTACTATTAAAAAAAAAAAAGAGAGGATGATATAGCCCATTTGACATCCATTGCGATATAAGTGATCTAAAAGTTCATGACATGGGATTGGTTCAACCATGGTCGATGTTAGAATATTCAAATATCAAACCATACGTTTTTCTAATAACTTAAGTTTTTGGAAAAGTTAGCAATGGTCTCACAAATCTCACGTGGTATCAGAGTCGAACGTCATAAATTCAAATCTGTCTAAATCACATAGAATTAGCTCTCTATTTAGCAAAAAAAAAAAAGCACTTATTGGAAAATTTCAGGTGAAATGAAGTTTAAGAAGCATATTATATATCATCATCTTTTGAATTTCAAATCCAAACCAAGCATCAAGCAACTTCTAAATCCATTTGACGACGTTAATACATCACTAATGTACCTGGTAAACTTCCCCAAATCCACCTTCGCCAAGCTTGTTTTCTTGAGAAAAATCGTTCGTCGCTGAAAGTAACGTATCCCAATCGAATTGCAAGGACTTTAAGGATGTGATCTCGCTTACACCTTCAAGAATGAATAACAAAGTTGTTTAGACTTGTGCTTGTTTTTTTCATGTCTCACGGTCATAGCTTCACAATATTTAAGTTTCTCGATTGAAAGCTTCAATTGTTTGTTTTTTGTTCTTTCTATCTTCTTTTCCCCTGAAAAACGACAGTCTTACCACATTCTTCTTCTACCGCTTCATGTTTCTTATGTGCTCGCCTCCTCCGAAGCCAACAACATCCGATGAAGATAAGCATGACAAAAAACGGCGACTGACACGACAGTTGCAGCCAAGGTACCTGATCAGATAATGACCTTTTCTCAGCATATTTAAAACCATAGGTTGATTGCAATCATAAAAAGAGTGGATGCCTAGATACGATTTTCAAAATAAGAAGGCATTTTTTTAATTAACCCATTAGCCGTTATTCTACTCACAAAAATCCATGGAAGGTTTATATAAACATTGGACCCTCGTACTTAAAATTCCCTTCACGTTCTCACACTTTTTGCCTTGCAATGCACAAATCGCCCGTATTAGCACGTAATTGCCCGTATTAGCACGTAAACATAAGATGATTCTACGATTGTGTGCAAGAAAGGACTTTTCTTTTGTACCGATGGATTCCTAACAGAGTTTGTATCAAAAAATTGTGGGGGAGAAAAGAACTTTACCGGTCACTTGATCTTTCGATGACTTCTCGATAACTTACCAACGTTATAGTGAAATTATCAACTTTGTCATGACGGCTGGTGCTAATGGAATTGCCATGTCAACGATTTTCAACCTAAATTAGCTGGATGGACTACATTAAAAAATCGCCAAAATTTTTAGGATTACATTAACCAAATTGAAAAGTTTAAGATAGAATTGGTGGCCGTGCAATAGATTTATAACTTTTTGGATAATTTTTCCTCAAATGTTCTTATCTTTTTATTAATTGTTATTTTCCCTAAGAAAAAATGTCCCAAACATACCAATTAATAGTATAGAAAATATATCATGAGTTTGAGCCTGTAAATACATCTTTCCAACTCAAGTACATTTCCTAGTTTGACTAAGTTCCCTGAAAAAAGAAATTTCCTACTTTGATCCAATTCTTATTTTTATACGAGAATTGTAATTTTTTTTTTTTGTGAAGAGTATCAAAGAAACAATCTTTTTCATGAAATTACATATTTGAGTCTTCTTCAAACCTATTGGACAAATTCTTCTTGAGGGAAGGGAATGTGAAACACCACACTGCTGCCAGTGAACCATAACAAGTTGTAGAGTTAGTGAGAAAAATATTATCATTAACGACTGATAAAATTATCTCTAGTGCCGGTGTGGTTAAGAAATTTGTAGCAGATGCACTTAATATGGCATGTTACCTCATAAATAAATTTCTACCGATTGCAATTGGATGTTAGACTCCGAGGAATTGTGGTTAGCTAGCATGGTTGATTATTCTTTTCTTAGAATATTTGGTTGCCCATGTTATGTTTGAGCGAGTGATGATAAACTTGATGAGAGGGCAAAAAAGTGTATATTCCTAAACTATGCACAAGGTGAGTAGGGCTATTGGTTGTGGTGCCAAGGATTAAATTTACATGTTGTTAGTAAAAAGTAACATTTGACGAGTCTCTAGTATTTCTGGTAGGAGTGATTGTGACAATGTTTATACGTATCTAGATGGTGTTCAGCTGAAGATAGAGTTGCAATCAAGAACTTCTAAGATAGTAGGTACTTTAGAGTAATCTACAAATATGTGTTAATAGCAAGGTGAAGCCTATAGAACCAATGGTTTACTATAACTACTAAGTTAGACAATGGGCATATTCAATCTCTTGATATATATGAATGCAATGATGGTTTTACTTTTTTAACGGTTGATGAGGTTGTGTCTAATAATTCTTGTGGAGCAGCTGAAAGTGCAAGTGGAATTGGCGTCTTGCTGGGATCCACGGTTATGGTGAAATCTAATTGCAAGTTGTACTTGGAAGAAGTCTTTGACAGTTTAGGAGCATGCCACGGACTGTGAGAGGGTAGCAGCAAGATCAAATTCCAGTGAAGCGATTGTGGCTTAGCCCAGACTTTGAGCCAAATTAGAGATTGTTGAAAATATGTTTCGAATTTGATTTGAAAGGGAAACTTTCTTATTCAAGTAGGTTTCCCAGTTTGACTAGGCTTCCCGAAAAAGATTTCCTATTTTTAATCCGACTCCTAGTTATACATGAGAAGTGTCTTTTCTGTGAAGAGTGTCAAAAAAGGCATCTTCTTCATACATGAGGGTTTAAAGCCATTATATAATTCCTTTGTGAGATTGAAAAATTATTTAGTAAAAAATTATGAAACTAAGTTGCTAGGTGCAATCAGTGGCTGTGTCATGTCGTTTGATGTAATAGCGAAATTTTGTGTTGCTTTATCCGTGAATGCAGGTTCCATTAATTGAATCCCATAAATTTGATGTTCAATTTATTTCTTTAGTTATTTATTTATTTTATTATTTAATCCCTTGTTTTTCGCAAAGTATAGGTTGACTGAAAAATTTGGATTAGTGTTGTTGTGGTTTTATGGGAACTTTCTTTCACATATGTGACTTTGTATTACCTTATCTAGTGGAGTACACGA
>JAGVVM010004599.1:0-31660 GCA_019149425.1 Psidium friedrichsthalianum | reverse complement strand
AACATGCGGCTTCGAATGGGAGAGGACACGACATGGGCTTCGATGGGATAGACACGACATGGCTCTACATCTCTTTTGCATGATGATCAACAAGTTTATTTTCCTTTTATTAAAAAAGAAGAAGATATCATTGCAATAGAAATGTTGTATCAAAATTTTTAGTGTAAATTCATCTAAACTTTTTATTTATTTATTTATTTATTTGTGAAATCATAAAAATGATTATTTATCTTGTATATAAAAATATATATTTAATATACAACTTATCCCAACGTGTCGAAATTCTCTATTTTTGAAGAAATCACGTGTCGACGTGTCGTGTCACGTATCGTGTTAGCGCAACATAGTTTGACCTCCGTCAGTGAGAATTTCGACAAATTTTTTGGAATTTTCACTATTCTAATGTTATCCCTGACGAGTTGATGACCAGTCAACCCTCAGTTGACTGATCAACAAGTCGGCTTTCTAATCATATTTTTAAATAAAATATAAAAAATAATCAAATGAACACGATTTGGCTATGTCGCGATCTAAGAATTTTCAAAATAAAACTGATTTTTCATAAATAAAATTATTTTTAAAATTAACAATTAAAATTGATTCAATGGTCGTGGATTAGCCATGTGGCACCTTATGTGCTATTAATCAGAAATTGTTAAAAAAAATAATAAAATTCAATCGGATGGTTCGCACTCCATAGGCCAATGCGTGGCGTGTAACGGAGTGTTGGATTAAAAATTTGTGGGAAAATAGAAAAATTAATAAAAAAAATTAATAAAAAAACCCAAAACATTGTTGTTTAAGCCGACCCAGAACCCTTATGGTTTAGGCTGGGCGCCCACAAGATGCGAATAGGGTCAACACGGCCCAAATAATTTTTGAAAATAAAAAAAGAAAATCATTAAAATATCACAAAAAATAGAAATTTTAAAAAAAACCTTTAAAATGATGAAAAATTCAGAAAAATTATAAATATTCAGAAAATATAAAAAAATTCAAAAATAATTAAATTCAAAAAAATTAATTAATTAATTAAAAAATAAAAAATTCCAAAAAATAGGAGATAGCCAAAATCAACTGGCCAAACCTATTTTGGGTGTTCTTGACCCCCGACCCTTCCAAAAAATGATAATTTTGCTCATTTGGGCAAATTGTCACCAATCTCTCCAAATCAACCTCAAACCTTAATCACATATTCTCTAAGCATTAAGGGCTACACTAGCGATGCCATAACTTGTCTTGATGTGTTTTTGTTGACACTTAACTTTTGATTTTTCTTTTTTGTCATTTATTTTTTGCATAAAAATTAGGGATTAATTTTAGTCTCCACCAAAAATAATTGAATCATTTTTCATATTAATTTTAGCATTCATCACATTTCATTTGCATTTTAATTGGACCAGCAGTGGATGGACTTAATTCGAGAGTCTGAGCTTAATTGAATTATTTGAACTAAACCCATGAATATTAGTAGGGCTGAAATTGCATAAATAAAATGCCAAAGTGGAATATTGATTTATCTTGAAACTTGATGGGTAATTAAGCTATAGATATTACCACAGAATATAAGAGATATTAAAAGATGTCATATTGATAATGAAAGATATCTCTTTAACAACCCTAGCTCCAGTCTATAAATAGAGGCTACACGTTCACAGCAGAGGAAGGCCACGCATAATTAGAAATTATGGCAGATTTTGGAAACAGTTTCTTCCATCTTGGCCATCCTTCCATCTTTTCCTTCCCGATGGTCGTTCATCAGATTGGCAAGACTACAAGCTCAAATTATCCTTTCAAGTCTTGCTGTCGGTTCTTGCACGATCGGCACATGAAGAGGGCCACTTCATTGTTTACCCGGGCAAAAAAGGGAAAAAAACGATACAGAGAGCGCAGTGGAAGAAGATGGAGAGAGGACGTGTGAGGAAGGGAGGCGCTGAGTGGAGAAGAACCATCGAAGAGCTTCACCGGAAGAGATGTCTTTTCGCCCGAAATTCACAACTCAAGTCTCCATTACCAGGATCCTAGGAAACACTTCAGTCTCATGCCACCACTTTGAGTTCTTTTTTTTTTCCCCATCTTTTGATTATCTACTAATTACGCAGAAATTTGCAGGAGAGAAGCCAACAACACTAGTTACGATTTACTGGAAAGAAATAAATAGAGGGACCATAAAACTCTCTCTTCTTATTAGAGAGTACGCCAATATTTGTGTGGCCGCCAATAGGGTTCAGCAAACTCGACGTCCTCAACATTGGTTCAGCCACAATCGTAGCATTCCCATGTACTGAGCGAGTTCCTGAGCCCATCTCGAGCATTCAATATCCAGAAAAACCTGCAAGCATTGTTGTCGCACCATCGTCGGTCAAGAAATTTTGCACGATTCTCTGTAGGATTTCCAGTGAATTCCAATCAAGCCCAGCAGCCTTACGAAGCGTTACGCACTCCCTTTATTTTCCTTGCAGATCATTTGGGAAAGTTCATCAAGGTTGTTGCCTTCTTTTCTTTTCTTTTTAGCCTCCAGTGACTATCCAGCGAGTCCTAGTCGGTTCGTGGAGTTCGTTGTGCCAAATCCTAGTCTCGCAATTTGGTGTCTCATTCACTACTGCAAGTTTTGCGGCGAGCCTTGTTGGATGAACCAGAAGATCCTGTTAGAAGAAAGTCCATTATGATCAGACCTTGGGCCTTTTCTCATTCGGTGAACACTTGGAATCTATTGCGGACTACACTTGCTTAATTCTTCATGGATTCTCAAAGTGTAATTGACTTTCCATGTCAGCCAATCATTCTCACCACAAGTCCATGGACTTGCTTCGTGCCCGTAGTATTAAGGCTTGCATGGTAACTATTCTGATTCTAAAAACTGATTCTGATTAAACTGATTTTTTCTAAGGCTGTTCCTGGATGAGTTGTAGAGAATCAGAACCTTTTTGAAAACTGCACAAAATTTTTGTTCTTGGATTGGAAAGGTGTTTGGTAACTACACAAAATTTTTATTTCCGAAAATAATTTTTCCTCCCATTTTGTCATTTAAGTCAATAATTACGTGATTACTTTGTGAAATGTCATCCTATATTTCGAATTAATTGAAGATTAATTCATATTGATTCTCTTATATAACATATTTCATATTGTAGAAAAAAAATTTCATGCTGTGCCATCTAATTGTAGTGTCATAACAAGTCATTTTAAGCTAAAAAAGGAAAGACCTTGTTGGGTTAGTGTGTAATTTCATATTACCTTGAGCCCTCCCAAGTCTATACCAAATCGCAATGAGAGAATATCAAATTCGATCTCAGTCTGATCGGTGACATGTGTATATGTACATACACTGGAGTCACCACCAGTTTTTGAGGAAGATAGATCGAGAACCTTATCGAACGGTTGGAAGAAATCGTTCGATTCTACACAACCAGAGAAATCTAGAGTATGGGAACTTGGTTACGGCAGTGTTTCCACCGATGCCTTTTCAACACAGAAATTGAGTATTTAATAAACGTCTTTCGTGCAAATTTTCAATTTTTTTTATACCTATAAGGTAAGCCAATGCTAGTGTTCACACATGTTGTTTTTGTCTTTTTCCAAATTTTCTAAAACTAGACTAAGTCTAAAGTACTTAAACCTAGGCAAACTACCACCAATGAAATCAGGTGCAATCAATGAATCACAGCATTGATAAATCATATTATAAAATCCTAATGAAGCCCTAAGGACTTAGAGAAATGTGGTTCGGGTTTAATTTCCAAGGTGTTTATGATTTTTCTGAAAAAGAACAAAATCTATAAAATATAAAGAATCTATGCCCAAATTTAAGAAAATGAGGTCAAACTAGCATCATCTAAGCTTCTTCTATTTCTATGGATTTTCTGAAATTTTTCTATTTTTGAGAATTTTTTTCAATTTTTTATTATCTTAAGTATTTTTCTTTAAAAATGAGACTTTAGTCTATTTTTGGTCAAGGAAAAAGTGATGAGAGAACTGAAAGGGAAAAGTGAAAGATCTGGAATTTCATTCTGTTTTGTGATCTTAAAAGTGATTCTTTTTTTCGAACTACTTTTTTTTCATTTTTGCTCCAAAACTGTTCTCGGGAACAGAATCAGAATCAAAATTATTTACGTTACCAAACATGATTCTCATCCTTTTTTTTTTAGGAAACAGAATTAGAAAACTAGAATGGTTGTCATGCAGGCCTTTAATTACCCCCACAATCGGTTTGTAGCTTTAACGTTGCAGATTTGTTGATGAGTCTAGCGAGTTCAGTTGAGTTGCCCATACCATCCTCGGTCATCCCGAGGAATCCCGAGCCATTGCGCTATCCACACCCAAACTTTCACCGATTTGCGATTCGCGGATCCTCCATTCTAATTTGGGAAGATTATTTGCAAGATTAGGTAAGATTATTATTTGAAATATTTCGAGTATATCACATTGCCTAATTTGAATTTATCATTATCTCCAATGATTTTCTTACAGATAATATTGTTTACTTCGATAAGGATGCGATTCCTTGTTGATAGGATAATATTGCGTTAGAAATAACACGAAATTATCCTATATTTAAATTAGGCACATTATCCATAAGTAATTTGAATTTTATTTTTTGCATCTTATTTTGTTCTGCATCTCATGGTTATCTTGTCTTGATTGTTAATTGAATTTGCACATTAATAAACAATCATGTCCATAGTACTGGCTCCCATATGTGCCCGACCCTTCAGAATATGCAAAAGGACACTATATGACTTTAATTTTAAAGTACAATTGTGCCCACATCGAAATTACATACCCTATCCCTCATCTCGATGGAATGAGTTGGTAATTTTGTATGGAATTTCATATTCTGCCCTTTTAGAATGGGACGATATTATTATATACTATCATCCGCTTATTGACTCAAATCTAAGAGTATGTTGAGGATAAAAATCGGGATTTTCTGGAATTAAAGATATATTATGGGCATATTTGTTTATTCTTGTTAATTCTTTATCCTTTGCATTTTGTTTTAACAAAATATGAAAAATACAAAAAAAAAAATTCATCATTTGCATATCTTTGTCATGTAATTGCATTGCATTTCTAAAAAATAAATAAAAATCATTTAATTCACATCATAGTTTTCATGAAATTTGGTACCGAAATAGGGTTAAATGAAAATTTAACGTAACCAAATTTTCGAATTCATTATTTCTAGTTTGTGGAAATAAATTAGTTCTCCCGCTAATTTATTTAGGTATCTAATCGGTCTAGCAAGAAACGATTAATGGTGGCTCCAAATTTAATAAACTTTGCATGAAATTTGAACCTAAATTGCGATTCGATAGGGCTTGGGAAAGTCTAAATTAGGTTAGTTAATTTAACACCATAGTGGACTTAGTCATGTGATTTTTTCATTGGGCATTATTTTAGGAAAGTCTGAATTAAGTTCCTTGCCTAATGTTAGGTCACGACAGCTTGGCAACTCCACTGGGTATTATTTTTTCATTTTTTGAAAAAAGGAGCTTAATTGGAAATTGGATTTTCGAGAAAAATAGATGACTTAATCAAGACTTTCAAATTTTTGAAAAATTCGGTTAATGGCTTCTAATTTTCAGAAAATATAACACCATAGTGGACTTAGTCATGTGATTTTTCATGATGAATTCCTTGATTGGTGATTGTGATTTTCCCTAACTTTTTGGTGTTGAATGTTTTTGTTGGTTATATAAGTGCATTGATTTCTAATGTTTGTTTTGTAGAATTGAATTATTTCATTTACTGCAAAATTAACATGCTAAGTGCATCAAATTGTTGTGCATGATTTTTCGATTTATTTGCACTATACTAGATCGAATTGATAGATGAGCCTAGGATGGTTTCTAGACAATAATCGGTCTTGCCTTGATCTCGAGGAGTGGACGACTTGGTCTTCAACCTCATTCATATGTTAAGCTTCCCACGATCCAGCCTTAATCTCAAGGCACAAGTCGAATTCTTGGTAGCCCCCAAGTTCTTAGGGGCTAAAACAAGACTAGTGCTGGTACGATTTGCCCTCTAGAACTTCACTTAACAAATATAACAATAATCTCGCACATATCATGCGCATGTCTTTGTGTTTTGTCATTTTTGGTCAGGTAAAGTGAGGTCCTTCCGTTCTTATTTTCGAATTTACTTACCCATGTTGTTGTTTTGGTCAGTCCATTGACATTTAGGTTGGTCGGATACTTTTCCTTTCAATGGGAATTTGATGAATTTTTCTGTTCTGATTTACCTTACCATGTCGCGTGATTTTTATAAAATTCTACGATGAAGGTTTGGGCAAATGCCCTTAACTAAAGTCGTAGATAAGATACTAATTTACAACATATAAAAAAAATTAGAACCAAATAAATTCAATTGATTAGCCTAAAGAGGAGTAGAACTCACTTTTTTTTAGCAAAAAAAAAAAAACTGACGGCTCTGGATCATTGAACCTTCCCCGTTCTTCAAATTTTATAAATTTTTTCGATCTGGATTCAGAACTCATCCGCTCACGAAAAAACTTCTGGAAGATTCTAATATATCATGTGAAAAAAATTTTGCACCAATGTGACCCATTTTTCATTTATTGCAGATTTTAAGATGTGGTCAAAAGGGGTCTGGATTTCAAAATTATCTCCACACCAGTTTTATTTCGCAATTTACCACCAGTTGGAGGGCGCTATTGCAAAAAGTCAAAACTGAAAGTTGTAGACTGGGAATTGAATTATTGACTTGTAAATTTTTGGATCCTAAATTTGAATTTTGAAGACCCGAATGAGTTACGAACAAAAACTGGACGAATCAATTTTCAAAGAAAAGTTTTGGAAAAGCATTAAACTGCATTGAATCCGTACTTATTTTGGGAAGCTCATAAACTTGTTCAACATTATCTTTCCCATGCGCTGGTAAATTTTTGCACCATTTTGAGGATCACATGAATTATCGCAAATTTTTTTCCGAAATTGGTCAAAACTGGAATTTTCTGAATGAAGCTTTGAACGATAGGTGTATACCTTTGCATATCCACATGTAGCTATCAAGCAGAAAAGCAACTAGTCATAGTCATGGACCGATCGTTCTTCAGTCACATACTCATTATTTCCCGCGTCTTTTGCAGGGAATTACAGATCATTTGAATTCATCATTCCTCACACAGTTCGGAGCAATAACGGTAGACCAAAATGATGCCAATTGCCAGCCCATTGAGACGGCATGGCCCATTCATGTGCTTTAGGTGTAGGCCCGGTCTCTCGTTTCCTCTACGAGTGCATCGCTGAGAACTTGGCTTGAACTGACTTCCCCAATATTATGGGATTTTCTTGCCCACCATTGTGCGCATTGCACCGATGCCTCAGCTTTTCCCTTGTTCCTGCTTTACAAAGGAAGCCCGTGAAAGTTTGGCATGGATTGAACCCCTTTCACAAAGCCATTGGGCCACTCACTAGACGATTTCTCCGTCAGTGCTGTTCCTGAAGAACCCTCACAGGAGACGACCGCAGGCACGAATCAGTAATTTTTTTTTGCAATCCCCTACATGGGACATTTCCAGCTTTCTGGGTGTTTAGGTTGCATTTTCCATTCCTAGAGCTTGATTGTTAGGGTCAAATTTCTCGTCTGGGGAATCTTTGGTGCTTTCCATTTAATAAGATGTAATTGATTAATTCTTATCAATAAAATTACAGAATTTTTGTAAATTATTTTGAGGGCATAATGGTATTCTAACCAGCCCGGTAATGATATCCAACTGATTGAAAAATTATATCATCCATAGAGAATCCTGAGGGTCGGGCTTAATTATGCTTCTTCATTTTTTGAGTCTTTCAAATAAAAATGAATTTCAAAATCAAAAATGTGATTTTGGAAACAAAAATTCAGAAAATAAGACCAAAAGTAAAACTTGCATGCGGTTTAGCCCTGATTGTCTTACTGACTTATCCACTAGATGTTTCGGGGGCAGGCATTGGCCTCTACATCAGGCTATTGGCTGATCAAAGGCAACCCATGCATTGTCCTCGGTCGATCTTTTGATCACACCACATCAACTAGCGAGGTGAACAAAATCGCTTGATCTCAAAAGGAAGTATCTCTACTTTAGCTTGATCAATTCTGAATTGACGTTTTGTCTTTCTTACCAAATATGTTTAGAGAGGTTATCACATCATGAATACCTTATGCAATTTGAATGGAGGACTTTTCCGAAAGGGCTTTCTCTCACCTAAAAAGCTGTTTATCTTGGTTATAGGATTTAAGCAGTCACACTAGCTTACCATCATCGCATTTGACAAAGACTTAATCTCACAAAGGTACAATCGAGTCGAAGGTTTTGATTGGGACTTAACATGTGCTAGGTCAAGCGACTCACAAAGGGGACTCCTATCAAGTCAAGGTCTATTGAGAGAATCTTTCATTTGCTCTAGAGTTACAAGTCAAGAAACTTGCAACATAAGGGGATAAGTCTTGGTCGTACCTCTTCGAGCATTGCTAAAATCATTCAACGTTACAGTAACTCCAGTGTCCTAATTTGATATTTTGGTTGTAACTTGGGGATTAAGGGATGAAAATTTATTTTGGCTTAGAAAGTAATGAAGAGGCTTGATGCTAGTATCATTGGTATTTTATCATCGGTCTTGGCTTCTTGAACTATCTTCAAAGGATACCATCACTGCTTAAGGTGATCATTGAACTTATGCTGAGGATTGCATTTTGCAATCTTCTCTTTTGGAGATTTTTCTTACAAGTCGACCCATTAGAGAATTTACAAGAAGGACAACATCTTATTTTTTAGATTTTTCTTTGCAAACATGGACATTGAAAATTTAGAAGTATTCTACAATTGAACAAGGATTTGAATAGGCATGGCCTTGCTTTTGATGGGCACTTTGCTTTTTAATGCCCGAAATTTTCTATGAGATCAGCCTTCCCTTTTCTTACTCTCACTTCCATTTATTTTTTTTATTTTTGTTTTCGAATTTGGCATTCCAAAACATTTTGAATGGCCTGTTCCAACTTCCTTTTTCCAGGAGCAAGCCCTTTTCTTTTTGGTTGCATTTGCTTTTTTTTTTTGGGAGCGGGCCCCTTTTTTTGGTCAAATTTGCTTTTTTTTTTTTAACAATCCCGTGATTTTGAATCATGAATTACAACAACATAAGCATTTACAAACAAAAATCATGTCAGGCATTACATGAAAAATCTAGCATACAAGATGTGTTCACTTGGGAATTCTCTGTTGATCCGATATTCTGAGTTCTTCTTATCGAAGATGGCACCATCTTTGTCTTAGAATGAGCAATGATCACCAATAAGGATTTAAGAAATGAATTTGCAGGCTCAAGTGAGCTATACAGAGGGATAAAGTGTATAGGATAGAGACATGAATGCTCTTCATTATCCTAAGGCGCTTGAATTAAAGTTTGAGCTTAATGTAAAGAAACACCAAAATATCGATGTTAGTCCGAGTAAGAAAATTTCAAACCATTTAGCTAATGCTGCTATTAGGATTACCTCGTTTGGCCCCAATGTAGGGTGGTTCTTGACAGGAGTAAAAAAATGAAACCACCGCTCAAAGGGGTTAACAATAGATATTTTGTAGTGTTTGAGTTAGAGAAATGAATGCCTTTGTCACTTCGGCTATCGTACCTTTCGCGAGAAAACCCTTTGCCTTGGGCAATACGGAACCTATGTACTGCTAGGCTTGCTTGGGAAAATGTACCTAGGATGTGTTTGGAAAAAGGCTTGCCCTTCAATGGCTAAGATTAGGGAGATGCCCCCTAGCTTGACCCCTGTGAAGAGAAAGACAAAACGTCAATTTCAGAATTGATCAAGCTAAAGTAGAGATACTTCCTTTTGAGATCAAGCGATTTTGTTTCACCTCGCTAGTTGATGTGGTGTGATCAAAAGATCGACCGAGGACAATGCATGGGTTGCCTTTGATCAGCCAATAGCCTGATGTAGAGGCCAATGCCTGCCCCCGAAACATCTAGTGGATAAGTCAGTAAGACAATCAGGGCTAAACCGCATGCAAGTTTTACTTTTGGTCTTATTTTCTGAATTTTTGTTTCCAAAATCACATTTTTGATTTTGAAATTCATTTTTATTTGAAAGACTCAAAAAATGAAGAAGCATAATTAAGCCCGACCCTCAGGATTCTCTATGGATGATATAATTTTTCAATCAGTTGGATATCATTACCGGGCTGGTTTAGAATACCATTATGCCCTCAAAATAATTTTACAAAAATTCTGTAATTTTATTGATAAGAATTAATCAATTACATCTTATTAAATGGAAAGCACCAAAGATTCCCCAGACGAGAAATTTGACCCTAACAATCAAGCTCTAGGAATGGAAAATGCAACCTAAACACCCAGAAAGCTGGAAATGTCCCATGTAGGGGATTGCAAAAAAAAATTACTGATTCGTGCCTGCGGTCGTCTCCTGTGAGGGTTCTTCAGGAACAGCACTGACGGAGAAATCGTCTAGTGAGTGGCCCAATGGCTTTGTGAAAGGGGTTCAATCCATTGCCAAACTTTCACGGGCTTCCTTTGTAAAGCAGGAACAAGGGAAAAGCTGAGGCATCGGTGCAATGCGCACAATGGTGGGCAAGAAAATCCCATAATATTGGGGAAGTCAGTTCAAGCCAAGTTCTCAGCGATGCACTCGTAGAGGAAACGAGAGACCGGGCCTACACCTAAAGCACATGAATGGGCCATGCCGTCTCAATGGGCTGGCAATTGGCATCATTTTGGTCTACCGTTATTGCTCCGAACTGTGTGAGGAATGATGAATTCAAATGATCTGTAATTCCCTGCAAAAGACGCGGGAAATAATGAGTATGTGACTGAAGAACGATCGGTCCATGACTATGACTAGTTGCTTTTCTGCTTGATAGCTACATGTGGATATGCAAAGGTATACACCTATCGTTCAAAGCTTCATTCAGAAAATTCCAGTTTTGACCAATTTCGGAAAAAATTTTGCGATAATTCATGTGATCCTCAAAATGGTGCAAAAATTTACCAGCGCATGGGAAAGATAATGTTGAACAAGTTTATGAGCTTCCCCAAAATAAGTACGGATTCAATGCAGTTTAATGCTTTTCCCAAAACTTTTCTTTGAAAAATTGATTCGTCCAGTTTTTGTTCGTAACTCATTCGGGTCTTCAAAATTCAAATTTAGGATCCAAAAATTTACAAGTCAATAATTCAATTCCCAGTCTACAACTTTCCAGTTTTGACTTTTTGCAATAGCGCCCTCCAACTGGTGGTAAATTGCGAAATAAAACTGGTGTGGAGATAATTTTGAAATCCAGACCCCTTTTGACCACATCTTAAAATCTGCAATAAATGAAAAATGGGTCACATTGGTGCAAAATTTTTTTCACATGATATATTAGAATCTTCCAGAAGTTTTTTTCGTGAGCGGATGAGTTCTGAATCCAGATCGAAAAAATTTATAAAATTTGAAGAACCGGGGAAGGTTCAATGATCCAGAGCCGTCAGTTTTTTTTTTTTTGCTAAAAAAAAGTGAGTTCTACTCCTCTTTAGGCTAATCAATTGAATTTATTTGGTTCTAATTTTTTTTATATGTTGTAAATTAGTATCTTATCTACGACTTTAGTTAAGGGCATTTGCCCAAACCTTCATCGTAGAATTTTATAAAAATCACGCGACATGGTAAGGTAAATCAGAACAGAAAAATTCATCAAATTCCCATTGAAAGGAAAGTATCCGACCAACCTAAATGTCAATGGACTGACCAAAACAACAACATGGGTAAGTAAATTTCGAAAATAAGAACGGAAGGACCTCACTTTACCTGACCAAAAATGACAAAACACAAAGACATGCGCATGATATGTGCGAGATTATTGTTATATTTGTTAAGTGAAGTTCTAGAGGGCAAATCGTACCAGCACTAGTCTTGTTTTAGCCCCTAAGAACTTGGGGGCTACCAAGAATTCGACTTGTGCCTTGAGATTAAGGCTGGATCGTGGGAAGCTTAACATATGAATGAGGTTGAAGACCAAGTCGTCCACTCCTCGAGATCAAGGCAAGACCGATTATTGTCTAGAAACCATCCTAGGCTCATCTATCAATTTCGATCTAGTATAGTGCAAATAAATCGAAAAATCATGCACAACAATTTGATGCACTTAGCATGTTAATTTTGCAGTAAATGAAATAATTCAATTCTACAAAACAAACATTAGAAATCAATGCACTTATATAACCAACAAAAACATTCAACACCAAAAAGTTAGGGAAAATCACAATCACCAATCAAGGAATTCATCATGAAAAATCACATGACTAAGTCCACTATGGTGTTATATTTTTCTGAAAATTAGAAGCCATTAACCGAATTTTTCAAAAATTTGAAAGTCTTGATTAAGTCATCTATTTTTCTCGAAAAATCCAATTTCCAATTAAGCTCCTTTTTTTCAAAAAATGAAAAAATAATACCCAGTGGAGTTGCCAAGCTGTCGTGACCTAACATTAGGCAAGGAACTTAATTCAGACTTTCCTAAAATAATGCCCAATGAAAAAATCACATGACTAAGTCCACTATGGTGTTAAATTAACTAACCTAATTTAGACTTTCCCAAGCCCTATCGAATCGCAATTTAGGTTCAAATTTCATGCAAAGTTTATTAAATTTGGAGCCACCATTAATCGTTTTCTTGCTAGACCGATTAGATACCTAAATAAATTAGCGGGAGAACTAATTTATTTCCACAAACTAGAAATAATGAATTCGAAAATTTGGTTACGTTAAATTTTCATTTAACCCTATTTCGGTACCAAATTTCATGAAAACTATGATGTGAATTAAATGATTTTTATTTTATTTTTTTAGAAATGCAATGCAATTACATGACAAAGATATGCAAATGATGAATTTTTTTTTTTGTATTTTTCATATTTTTGTTAAAACAAAATGCAAAGGATAAAGAATTAACAAGAATAAACAAATATGCCCATAATATATCTTTAATTCCAGAAAATCCCGATTTTTATCCTCAACATACTCTTAGATTTGAGTCAATAAGCGGATGATAGTATATAATAATATCGTCCCATTCTAAAAGGGCAGAATATGAAATTCCATACAAAATTACCAACTCATTCCATCGAGATGAGGGATAGGGTATGTAATTTCGATGTGGGCACAATTGTACTTTAAAATTAAAGTCATATAGTGTCCTTTTGCATATTCTGAAGGGTCGGGCACATATGGGAGCCAGTACTATGGACATGATTGTTTATTAATGTGCAAATTCAATTAACAATCAAGACAAGATAACCATGAGATGCAGAACAAAATAAGATGCAAAAAATAAAATTCAAATTTACTTATGGATAATGTGCCTAATTTAAATATAGGATAATTTCGTGTTATTTCTAACGCAATATTATCCTATCAACAAGGAATCGCATCCTTATCGAAGTAAACAATATTATCTGTAAGAAAATCATTGGAGATAATGATAAATTCAAATTAGGCAATGTGATATACTCGAAATATTTCAAATAATAATCTTACCTAATCTTGCAAATAATCTTCCCAAATTAGAATGGAGGATCCGCGAATCGCAAATCGGTGAAAGTTTGGGTGTGGATAGCGCAATGGCTCGGGATTCCTCGGGATGACCGAGGATGGTATGGGCAACTCAACTGAACTCGCTAGACTCATCAACAAATCTGCAACGTTAAAGCTACAAACCGATTGTGGGGGTAATTAAAGGCCTGCATGACAACCATTCTAGTTTTCTAATTCTGTTTCCTAAAAAAAAAAGGATGAGAATCATGTTTGGTAACGTAAATAATTTTGATTCTGATTCTGTTCCCGAGAACAGTTTTGGAGCAAAAATGAAAAAAAAGTAGTTTCGAAAAAAAGAATCACTTTTAAGATCACAAAACAGAATGAAATTCCAGATCTTTCACTTTTCCCTTTCAGTTCTCTCATCACTTTTTCCTTGACCAAAAATAGACTAAAGTCTCATTTTTAAAGAAAAATACTTAAGATAATAAAAAATTGAAAAAATTCTCAAAAATAGAAAAATTTCAGAAAATCCATAGAAATAGAAGAAGCTTAGATGATGCTAGTTTGACCTCATTTTCTTAAATTTGGGCATAGATTCTTTATATTTTATAGATTTTGTTCTTTTTCAGAAAAATCATAAACACCTTGGAAATTAAACCCGAACCACATTTCTCTAAGTCCTTAGGGCTTCATTAGGATTTTATAATATGATTTATCAATGCTGTGATTCATTGATTGCACCTGATTTCATTGGTGGTAGTTTGCCTAGGTTTAAGTACTTTAGACTTAGTCTAGTTTTAGAAAATTTGGAAAAAGACAAAAACAACATGTGTGAACACTAGCATTGGCTTACCTTATAGGTATAAAAAAAATTGAAAATTTGCACGAAAGACGTTTATTAAATACTCAATTTCTGTGTTGAAAAGGCATCGGTGGAAACACTGCCGTAACCAAGTTCCCATACTCTAGATTTCTCTGGTTGTGTAGAATCGAACGATTTCTTCCAACCGTTCGATAAGGTTCTCGATCTATCTTCCTCAAAAACTGGTGGTGACTCCAGTTGTATGTACATATACACATGTCACCGATCAGACTGAGATCGAATTTGATATTCTCTCATTGCGATTTGGTATAGACTTGGGAGGGCTCAAGGTAATATGAAATTACACACTAACCCAACAAGGTCTTTCCTTTTTTAGCTTAAAATGACTTGTTATGACACTACAATTAGATGGCACAGCATGAAATTTTTTTTCTACAATATGAAATATGTTATATAAGAGAATCAATATGAATTAATCTTCAATTAATTCGAAATATAGGATGACATTTCACAAAGTAATCACGTAATTATTTGACTTAAATGACAAAATGGGAGGAAAAATTATTTTCGGAAATAAAAATTTTGTGCAGTTACCAAACACCTTTCCAATCCAAGAACAAAAATTTTGTGCAGTTTTCAAAAAGGTTCTGATTCTCTACAACTCATCCAGGAACAGCCTTAGAAAAAATCAGTTTAATCAGAATCAGTTTTTAGAATCAGAATAGTTACCATGCAAGCCTTAATACTACGGGCACGAAGCAAGTCCATGGACTTGTGGTGAGAATGATTGGCTGACATGGAAAGTCAATTACACTTTGAGAATCCATGAAGAATTAAGCAAGTGTAGTCCGCAATAGATTCCAAGTGTTCACCGAATGAGAAAAGGCCCAAGGTCTGATCATAATGGACTTTCTTCTAACAGGATCTTCTTGGTTCATCCAACAAGGCTCGCCGCAAAACTTGCAGTAGTGAATGAGACACCAAATTGCGAGACTAGGATTTGGCACAACGAACTCCACGAACCGACTAGGACTCGCTGGATAGTCACTGGAGGCTAAAAAGAAAAGAAAAGAAGGCAACAACCTTGATGAACTTTCCCAAATGATCTGCAAGGAAAATAAAGGGAGTGCGTAACGCTTCGTAAGGCTGCTGGGCTTGATTGGAATTCACTGGAAATCCTACAGAGAATCGTGCAAAATTTCTTGACCGACGATGGTGCGACAACAATGCTTGCAGGTTTTTCTGGATATTGAATGCTCGAGATGGGCTCAGGAACTCGCTCAGTACATGGGAATGCTACGATTGTGGCTGAACCAATGTTGAGGACGTCGAGTTTGCTGAACCCTATTGGCGGCCACACAAATATTGGCGTACTCTCTAATAAGAAGAGAGAGTTTTATGGTCCCTCTATTTATTTCTTTCCAGTAAATCGTAACTAGTGTTGTTGGCTTCTCTCCTGCAAATTTCTGCGTAATTAGTAGATAATCAAAAGATGGGGAAAAAAAAAAGAACTCAAAGTGGTGGCATGAGACTGAAGTGTTTCCTAGGATCCTGGTAATGGAGACTTGAGTTGTGAATTTCGGGCGAAAAGACATCTCTTCCGGTGAAGCTCTTCGATGGTTCTTCTCCACTCAGCGCCTCCCCTTCCTCACACGTCCTCTCTCCATCTTCTTCCACTTGCGCTCTCTGTATCGTTTTTTTCCCTTTTTTGCCCGGGTAAACAATGAAGTGGCCCTCTTCATGTGCCGATCGTGCAAGAACCGACAGCAAGACTTGAAAGGATAATTTGAGCTTGTAGTCTTGCCAATCTGATGAACGACCATCGGGAAGGAAAAGATGGAAGGATGGCCAAGATGGAAGAAACTGTTTCCAAAATCTGCCATAATTTCTAATTATGCGTGGCCTTCCTCTGCTGTGAACGTGTAGCCTCTATTTATAGACTGGAGCTAGGGTTGTTAAAGAGATATCTTTCATTATCAATATGACATCTTTTAAATATCTCTTATATTCTGTGGTAATATCTATAGCTTAATTACCCATCAAGTTTCAAGATAAATCAATATTCCACTTTGGCATTTTATTTATGCAATTTCAGCCCTACTAATATTCATGGGTTTAGTTCAAATAATTCAATTAAGCTCAGACTCTCGAATTAAGTCCATCCACTGCTGGTCCAATTAAAATGCAAATGAAATGTGATGAATGCTAAAATTAATATGAAAAATGATTCAATTATTTTTGGTGGAGACTAAAATTAATCCCTAATTTTTATGCAAAAAATAAATGACAAAAAAGAAAAATCAAAAGTTAAGTGTCAACAAAAACACATCAAGACAAGTTATGGCATCGCTAGTGTAGCCCTTAATGCTTAGAGAATATGTGATTAAGGTTTGAGGTTGATTTGGAGAGATTGGTGACAATTTGCCCAAATGAGCAAAATTATCATTTTTTGGAAGGGTCGGGGGTCAAGAACACCCAAAATAGGTTTGGCCAGTTGATTTTGGCTATCTCCTATTTTTTGGAATTTTTTATTTTTTAATTAATTAATTAATTTTTTTGAATTTAATTATTTTTGAATTTTTTTTATATTTTCTGAATATTTATAATTTTTCTGAATTTTTCATCATTTTAAAGGTTTTTTTTAAAATTTCTATTTTTTGTGATATTTTAATGATTTTCTTTTTTTATTTTCAAAAATTATTTGGGCCGTGTTGACCCTATTCGCATCTTGTGGGCGCCCAGCCTAAACCATAAGGGTTCTGGGTCGGCTTAAACAACAATGTTTTGGGTTTTTTTATTAATTTTTTTTTATTAATTTTTCTATTTTCCCACAAATTTTTAATCCAACACTCCGTTACACGCCACGCATTGGCCTATGGAGTGCGAACCATCCGATTGAATTTTATTATTTTTTTTAACAATTTCTGATTAATAGCACATAAGGTGCCACATGGCTAATCCACGACCATTGAATCAATTTTAATTGTTAATTTTAAAAAATAATTTTTATTTATGAAAAATCAGTTTTATTTTGAAAATTCTTAGATCGCGACATAGCCAAATCGTGTTCATTTGATTATTTTTTATATTTTATTAAAAATATGATTAGAAAGCCGACTGTTGATCAGTCAACTGAGGGTTGACTGGTCATCAACTCGTCAGGGATAACATTAGAATAGTGAAAATTCCAAAAAATTTGTCGAAATTCTCACTGACGGAGGTCAAACTATGTTGCGCTAACACGATACGTGACACGACACGTCGACACGTGATTTCTTCAAAAATAGAGAATTTCGACACGTTGGGATAAGTTGTATATTAAATATATATTTTTATATAAACAAGATAAATAATCATTTTTATGATTTCACAAATAAATAAATAAATAAATAAAAAGTTTAGATTGAATTTACACTAAAAATTTTGATACAACATTTCTATTGCAATGATATCTTCTTCTTTTTAATAAAAGGAAAATAAACTTGTTGATCATCATGCAAAAGAGATGTAGAGCCATGTCGTGTCTATCCCATCGAAGCCGCATGGGGAACTTAAGTTTCATCTTCAGCTGTTGGATCCATAACCCAATTGAAAATTTTCATGATGATGCGTCTCCTATCCATCCTGATTTCATCAGATCTTCAGATCAACTCTACCAAGCAAAACCTGTATACTATCTACCTTGTCGCCCATCAGCACCATCCTATTTCTCATCTTCATCCTCTTTCCCATGGATCCCTAGTCTACCCAATTCCAGCAGCCCAGCTAGGGATAGTCCTCCCACATCGAAATCCTAATCTCCCACTTCATGTCCTCCTTCAAAGAGCTCAGATCCCAGGCCAAGCTCCGCGCCATGTTCGCCATCCTCCTCCGCAAGCTCCTCAGGCGAGGCGAGGCAAGGCGACTCAGGTGAGGCGGCAAAGCGAGCCGAGGTGAGGCCATGGTGTCGTCGTTGTGCGAGAGCAAAGAACGAGAGCGAGACAGTATGGGAGCTCGGGGACATGCGAGTCCCTTTCGTTGATCGCCCGTTTGATCGTGTCCCAATGTGTCGTTACCTCATGAGGGCCAAGTTTGGGTCTGAGCACGAGCCCGAATTCGGGTTCTGCATCGCTCTAGTCGGCGGCGACGAAATGGTGCTCCTCGTGGGCGAAGAGACGAGGTCGGCTTACAACAAGAGTGAGACCGATGAGATTTATTGATCGAATTGGAAGAATGACTGAGATAAGAAAAATGAACAACGCGATTTACCCAGGTTCACCCAGAAAAGGGCTACACCCTACAGTCTGTATTATTAGGTTTTCTGTCGCACGGTTACAATGAACAAAAAAAGACAATATATATAGCTCAAGACGGGCCTCACAAGTAATAGATCAATTTAAATAAAAGCCTAAAATCGATATTGTCTCGAGGGCAATGCCCCCACGCCAATCCCCGCTCGCTGACTGGCCAGCGGGACCTCCGCGTCGGGGGCATTGCCCCCGAACCCCCGCATTCCGTGCGTGGGGATCACATGTCGTTGGTTCATACTTATGTTTCCCTAAGCTCACATGGGCATGCCTGATGCAAGAAACAAGGGTCCACGAAATATTCGCTAACTCCAACATTATGCCCGATGTGAGAAACAAGGGTCCTTGAAGTATTCGCTAACTCCAACAGAGACCAGGAAGCCCGCGCAGAGAGGCGTTCATGAGGAGAGAGCATGTGTTCGTGTTCGGCCACTGGGTCCATGCGACGAGCGCGAGGTTTGGCAGCAAGAACCGGGCGATCTCGATCAGCTGCAAGGTGTACAACAAGGGGAAGCTGTGCTTCAAGTGAAAAAAGAAGGTTTTACAAGTGAAGGCCGAAGTGGAAGTTCAGAGGGAAGGAGAGCCTAGAAGTCGACGGGTCAATTTCCAATTGTTGTGACATGTACAATTGATTAGCAGCAGCGGATCTCGTATACATGTCGAAGCCACTTGGACTCTAAGAGCCAAAAGTTCTGAATATTTGATTTCTCATCTGCCCTAAACGACACTCTCCCTCCTCCAACTCTCTCTCTTCATTTCCTTTTTTTTCTTCTCTCCTTCTTTCTCTCGTCCTCCTCATTTCTTCCTTTCTCCTCTCTCCCTTTTCATTTCGTTTTTTCTCCTAACCACCACCACCACCACCACCACGCCTCCACCGTTTGCTTCTCGAAGTGGCATTTCTAACTGGTTTGTCTCAACAAAAACAACAAAAAGGTATGTACTTGCTGATTGCTGACTAGTGTTTCCGTGATCTAAAAAAAACAACAAAAAGTTATGAACTTGCTCAACTTGCGCGAGGAGCATTTCCTCCTCCATATCGTCTTCGTCTAATCTTAGTCCTCTCTCTCGGTAGATGCACCTTGACTGGGACGCGGTGGATTTGGTGCCGCCCAATAGGTGGGAATATTGTTTCTGTCACAGGACATTTCCGAAAGGGGAGACAGCCCTAGTAAGGATCCGACGCCACTTGACTGGAGTAGGGCCGCCGAATAGGTATGCTGGAGTTAGATTTTGTGCAGCCATCCCCGTGGAGTAGAGGAGAGTATAGGAATAGGTGGAGTATGTTTCCAGTCCCTCGGGCGGCGGCTCCTGTTTCGGCTTAGGAGGGAGGAGCTATTCATTTGGATGATTTTGATGATGACGTGCTACAGCAGCTGCTGGACGTCATAGAACTGCCCAACAAGGATTTTTTATTGGGCGAAGAGCCATTTGACGGTATGCATATTCATGATTTTGATTAGGGCCAAGGGCCATTTAATGATATGCTCATGGTTATGTCATTTTTCCGGATGCTGATATATGTGATTTTGGTTTAGGTTTTGCACAGTTTGGAATTCTTAGAGCACAAATGGCCAAAGTAGCCCTGAACGTAAGAGAGAGGCTGGTTTTTTAGATGACTTGTTGAGGATGTTCCATGAGAGATTCGGGTTCTATTTCTTGCCAAACGAAGGCGGAGTTCCGTTTCCACAGCAAGTAGCGGAGCTTGAAGAGCAGATTGGCCAAGTAAATATGCATTTTCATATTTAAATTGAAAATTGGACCGCTTTAGTTTAGCTTTGGGGAAATGCCTTTAGAAAAATGCAAATACTTTGGGGGAAGGGATTTCGTGAAATGCAATTATTGTTTCGTAGGTTGTAATTGAAAAGTGTATTTGGATGCAACCGTGGGGGAAATTTTGTTTGGTAAGTCCATTGTGCCAATTGGAGCTGTGCATTTTTGTGCCAATTGGAGTGTGTAATTTACTTGAATTGACAATAACTGATATCCATTTGCTTACTGTAGAATTTCTCTTGCGAAGCTGTTTGGAAGGTTTAAATTTGTTTATAGTATGCCTTTAGCTTGGGCCACTGACCCGCTACAGGGTCTTGCAAGAAACAACTCTTGGATGTATTACAATATCTGCATTCTTTTTCTAATTACATTATAAGTCTTGGATGAATTATAAAATCTGCAGTCTTTTTCCTAATTACATTACAAGTCTTGGATGTATGACAATATTGCTTGCAGTAGTTATAATACCTATTATAGCTCCAACTATAACAACTGTCATATATAATAGCGCTCGACTAATCACAACATATAATAACAATCTATAATAGCAATCGTGCATAATATGTCTATAATAGCGCTCGAGTAATCGCAACGAATAATAGCAATCTATATTTGCTTGCAGTAGTAACTAAAGGGTGCGTTTATTTTTACAAAAAATTTACGGTTTTGGAAAACATTTTCGTAAAAACAATTGCTTGTATTAGTTACAAAAATAAATGAATCTAAAATAGCCGAATCCCCGCCCATTGATCGGCCGGCGGTACCTCCGTGTCTGGGTCGTTGCCCCGAACCCCCGCTTTCCGTGCATAGGGATCACATGTTTGGTTCATAATTCTAATTCCTGCTTCCATGTGCGCATGTGCGCCCGATGTGAGAAACAAGGTTTCCCGAAGTATTCGCCAACTCCAACAGAGACCAGGAATCCCACGTAGAGAGGCGTTCATGAGGAGAGAGCGTGCATTCGTGTTCGGCCACTAGGTCTACGCGACGAGCGCGTGGTTTGGCAGCAAGAACCGGGCGATGTGGATCGGCTGCAAGGTGCACGGCGAGGAGAAGTTGTGCTTCACGCGACAAAAGAAGGTTTTACAAGTGAAGACCGAAGTGGAAGTTCAGAGGGAAGGAGAGCCTAAAAGTTGACAGGTCAATTTCCAATTGTTGTGACGTGTACAATTGATTGGTAGCAGCGGATCCCGTATACACGTTGGAGCCAGTTGGACACTAAGAGCCAAAAGTTCCGAATATTTGATTTCTCATCTGCCCTAAACGACACTCTCCCTCCTCCAACTCCCCTCTTCATTTCCTATTTTTTCTTCTCTCTCCTCTTCTTTCTTTCTCTCCCCTCCTCATTTCTTTCTTTCTCCTCTCTCCCTTTTCATTTTTCGTTTTACTTTCCTCCCAACCAACCACCACCACCCCTCCACCGTTTTGCTTCTTTGAGCGGCATTTCCAACTGTTCTGTCTCAACAAGAAAAACAAAAAGGTATGTACTTGCTGATTGCTGACTGGTGTGTCCTTGATCTAAAAAAAACACAAAAAGTTATGAACTTGCTCGACTTGCGCGAGGAGCATTTCCTCCTCCATATCGTCTTCGTCTAATCCTAGTCCTCTCTCTCGTTAGATACACCCTGACTGGACAGGTGGATTTGGTGCCGCCCAATTAGTGGGAATGCCGTTTCTGTCATAGAGAAATTTGCGATAGGGAGACAGCCCTAGTAAGGATCGGACGCCCACTTGACTGAGTAGGGCCGCCGAATAGGTAATGCTGGAGTTAGATTTGGTGCAGCTATCCCCGCGGTGAGTGGAGAAGAGTATATGGAATAAGTAGAGTATGTTTCCAGTCCTCTCGGGCGGTGGCTCCGTTCCGGCTCCGGAGGGAGGAGCTATTCATTTGGAAATGATTTTCATGATGACGTGCTACAACAGCTGTTGGACAACATAGAACTGCCCAAACATGGACTTTTTATTGGGCGAAGAGCCATTTGACGGTATGCATATTCATGATTTAATTAGGGCCAAGGCCATTTATGATATGCTCATGGTTATGTCATTTTTCTGGATGTTGATATATGTGATTTTGGTTCAAGTTTTTGCACAGTTTAGATTCTTAGAGCACAAATAGCCCAAGTGGCCCTGAACGGCAAGAGAGAGGCTGGTTTTTTTAGATGACTTGTTGAGGATGTTCATGAGAGATTCTGGTTCTATTTCTTTGCCAAACGAAGGCGGAGGGTTTCTGTTTCCACCGCAAGTAGCGGAGCTTGAAGAGCGGATTGGCCAAGTAAATATGCATTTTCATATTTAAATTGAAATCAGACTGGTTTAGTTTTGCTTTAGGAAAATGCCTTTAGAAAAATGCAATACTTTTGGGAAAGGGATTTCGTGAATGCACAAATATTGTTTGATAGGTTGTAATTGAATAGTGTATTAGGATGCAACCGTGGGGGAATTTTTTGTTAAGATATGCCCTAAAGCAACCTGTGATGGTTCACATGTATGGCATAGATATTGTACTATCGATATTGTATTAATGGCAAGACGCGTATCTATTCATCTTGTCCCATTTTTTTAGATGAATGAAGCTCCATTGATCAGTTAGAACTGATACCCTTCTTGGAGGCGTCAAGAATATGTGTGACGGGTCAACAATTTAGTCCTCTGATCTTCAATTGGTTCCTGGATCAAAGATCGTGGATTGGGCATTCCACGAATCGTTGAGACCAGTGTGTTTCGCAGCCGTCGCTATTGAGTATTGTGATGCCCAATAGGGATTACGATCACAAGGTCATGCGGACGTTAGACTCTAAGCTGGAACACAGTGTTCGCATTAAAAACGCAATTCGATCGATCCAACTAAACATGTGAAAAAGCGATTGCTAACATGTAGGATTTGTTGCTTGTTAATGTCTCAATCCACTCCTGGCTTTTGTGTGTTAATGTCTTCAGACCTGAGCCACGATACAGGCAGTTTGTAATATTTGGATGGCTCTTGGTTCAACAAGTACGATATTGGCGAAAGAAGCATTTTGATTCGCTTCTGTGCATGATGGTCACAGTCCTCCATATACGAAAGTCCCAAACGTAGGCATACAGTTGGTATTCTGTATCCTCATTAGATGAGGTTGTTGTCCCTATGCGATCTATGCCTGATGTGCATTAGAAAAGTCCTTGCCAAGGCAGAAGTCGAGAGGAGTCGTCTCACTCCTGTGCGATGCACGTCAGATAATTTTGTGCATATGATCGAATCTGGGGGTTTGACTTAGATATCCATAGGCCCTCATTCGATTGGGATATGGTAAACAGAATAACTGAAGGTGTAAACACTGAACAAGGCCAACAGGGTTCACTTTTGTCCTCGCACTTCATTCTGACTATTAACAGTGATCTGGTTTCTAGAGAAGCGTTACTCACGGTCTTGTGGGATCTAGGATTTGAGTTGGACTATCAAGTTCCTGTAGGATCTCACCGTGCCAGTTTAGGGGTGAACCTAAGGATGTTCACAGGCCTTACCACATCTAGCAACGTCCATAAACGAAGACAGGATCAGCAATATGGCGATAAGACTATTTTTGGATAGCTCAAAATTATTTAAAATGGATTAGATTTCGTTTCCTTTTTGCTCAAAAAGCTCACTAAGGACTAAATAGATACACAGGCATGACATCATGATGATGTCATAGTTGATGGCTAATGATTTATCTGCCTGCATCATCGTTTTGGATAAGAAATTGTTATCCAAAAGAAAGATAAAAGGTATCCTCTTAGAAAGTTCAAAATTATGATATGATTTTCTATCGCGGAATGATCAAGATGTTTAGCACATCAAATGATGTGATTTGAAAATCACATGAAACTCAAGGAACTTGAAGCATAGAAATGTCTAAAGCCCGTGTATGGGGGTTGCCGGCAAAAAACGACGTCATTGGGGCCGCTTAAAATGGGACGCCCATGACTGGTCCTACCGGGCTGGTCAAAGGCGGTTTGACCGGCCTTTGAACCACGTCCCAGCTGGCCTACGTGGGCCCAGCTGGCACCTCACGTGGCGGCCAATAGGAGGCCACCACGTGGGGTGCCAGCTGGCCCACGTGGCCAGCTGGACGCTGGTCAAGGCGGTCAAACCGCCTTTGACCAGCCCGTCGACCAGTCATGGGCGCCCATTTAAGCGGCCCAAATGACGTCGTTTTTTGCGGCAACCCCTCATACACGGGCTTTAGACATTCTATGCTTCAAGTTCCTTGAGTTTATGATCAAATCACATCATTTGATGTGCTAAACATCTTTGTCAACGGATAGAAAATCATATCATCTTTTGACTTTCTAGAGGATAACCTTTCTTATCCTTTCTTTTTGGATAACAATTCTTATCCACGATGATGCAGGCATGATATACATCATTACATCATCTATGACTCATCATGATGTCAATGCCTGTGTCATCTATTTTCGTCCTTTAGTGAGCTTTAGCAAAAGGAAACGAATCTAATCCATTTTAAACCTCATTTTGACTATCCAAATAGTCTTATCGCATTATTGCGATCCTGTCTTCGTTATGGACGTTGCTAGATGTCGGTTAAGGCCTGTGACATCCTTAGGTTCACCCCTAAACTGGCAGTGAGATTCCTCAAGGAATTGATCGTCCCAATCAATCCTTAGATCCCCAACCGTGAGTAACGTCTAGCAACATATCACTGTTACCTAGTCAGAATGAAGTGCGAGGACAAAGTGAACCTGTTGGCCTTGGTTCAGTGTTATTCAGTTATTCTGTCTTACCATATCCCAATCGAATGAGGGCCCATGGATATTCAAGTCAAACCCACAGATTCGATCATATGCACAAATCTATCTGACGTGCATTCGGTGAGACTCCTCTCGACTTCTGCCTTGGCCAAGGACTTTCTAATGCACCATCATGCATAGATCGCATAGGACATCAACCTCATCTAATGAGGACAGATACCAACTGTTGCCTACGTTTGTGACTTCGTATATGAGGACTGTGACCATCATGCACAGAAGCGAATCATGATCGGCCAATATCGTACTTGTGAACCATAGCCATCCAATATACAGCCTGTATCGTGGCTCAGGTCTGAAGACCATTAACACACCAAAGCCAGGAGTGATTGAGACATTAACCAAGCACAAATCCTCCATGTTAGTCAATCGCTTTTTCATCATGTTTAGTGGATTCGATCGAATTCGTTTTAATGCGAACACCTGTGTTCCAGCTTAGACGTCTAACGTCCGATGACTTGTGACTCGTCTCCCTATTGGGCATCACATACTCAATAGCGAGGCTGCGACACACTGGTCTCAACCGATTCGTGGATGCCCAATCCACGATCCTTTGATCAGGAACCAATTTGAAGATCAGAGACTAATTGTTGACCCGTCACACATATTCTTGACGCCTCAAGGAATGGGTATCAGTTTCTAACTGATCTAATGGACTTCATTCATCTAAATAAAATGGACAAGATGAATAGATACGCGTCTTGCCATTATACAATATCGATAGTACAATATCTATGCCATACATGTGACCATCACATGGTTGCTTTAGGGGGCATACTCTTAACAAAAATTTTCCCCACGGTTGCATCCTATACACTATTCAATTACACCTATCAAACAATATTTGCATTTCACGAAATCCCTTTCCCCAAATATATCATTCCCATCTATGACGTATATTATCATCATTATGTCAATGCCTGTTCTCTATTTCGTCCTTTAGTGAGCTTTGAAAAGTGAAACGAAATCTAATCCATTTTAAAACACTCATTTTGAGCTATCCAAATAGTCTTATCGCATATTTGCGATCCTGTCTATCGTTATGGACCGTTGGCTAGTATGTCGGTTAAGGCCTGTGACATCCTTAGGTTCACCCCTAAACTGGCAGTGAGATGTCCTTCAGGAATTTGATATGTCCCAATCAATCCTAGATCCACAAACCGTGAGTAACGTCTATGCAACATATCACTGTTAACCTAGGCAGAATGAAGTGCGAGGACAAAGTGAACCTGTTGGCCTTGGTTCAGTGTTATTTCAGTTATTCTGTCCTTACCATATCCCAATCGAATGAGGGCCCTGGAATACCAAGTCAAACCACAATTCGATCATATGCACAAATCTATCTAACGTGCATTCGGTGAGATACTCACTCTCGACTTCTGCCTTGGCCAAGGACTTTCTAATGCACCATCATGCATAGATCGCTAGGACCTTCAACCTCATCTAATGAGGAGACAGATTACCAACTGTGTTGCCTACCGTTTGTGACTTCGTATATGGAGGACTGTGACCATCATGCACAGAAGCGATTCGAATCATGAGTCGTTCCAATATCGTACTTGGTGAACCATAGCCATCCATATACTAGAGCCTGTATCGGTGGCTCAGGTCTAAGACCATTACCACAAACCAAAGCCAGGAGTGATTGAACATTAACCAAGCAACAAATCCTCACATGTTAGTCAATCGCTTTTTCATCATGTTTAGAGTGTAGTTCGATCGAATTCGTTTAGAATGCGAACACCTGTGTTTCCGCTTAGACACTTCTAAACAGTGCCAGATGACTTGTGACTCGTCATCCCGATTGGGCATCAATACTCAATAGCGAGGCTTGCGAAACAACACTGGTCTCTAACCTATTCGTGGATGCCCAATCCACGATCCTTTGATCAGGAACCAATTTGAAGATCAGAGACTACTTTGTTGACCCGTCACACATATTCTTGACGCCTCAAGAATGGGTATCAGTTCTAACTGATCTAATGGACTTCATTCATCTAAATAAAATGGACAAGATGAATAAATACGCGTCTTGCCATTAATACAATATCGATAGTACAATATCTATGCCATACATGTGACCATCACAGGTTGCTTTAGGGCTACTCTTAACAAAATTTTCCCCACGGTTGCATCCTAATACACTATTCAATTACACCTATCAAACAATATTTTGGCATTTCACGAAATCCCTTTCCCCAAAGTATTGCATTTTTTCTAAGGCATTTTCCTAAAGCAAAACTAAACCAGTCTGATTTTTCAATTTAAATATGAAAATGCATATTTACTTGGCCAATCCGCTCTTCTCAAGCTCCGCTACTTGCTGTGGAAACAGAAACCCTCTCGCCTTTCGTTTTGGCAAGAAATAGAACCAGAATCTCTCATTGAACATCCTCACAAGTCATCTAAAAAAACCAGCCTCTCTCTTGCGTTCAGGGCCACTTGGGTCATTTGTGCTCTAAGAATTCTAAACTGTGCAAAACTTGAACCAAAATCACATATATCAACATCCAGAGAAAAATGACATAACCATGAGAATTCATATCATTAAAATGGCCCTTAATGGCCTAACTTATTAAAATCATGAATATGCATACCATTGTCAAATGGCTCTTCGCCCAATAAAAAGTCCATGTTGGGCAGTTCTATGTTGTCCCAACAGCTGTTGTAGCACGTCATCATGAAAATCTCCAAATGAATAGCTCCTCCCTCCGGAGCCGGAACGGAGCCACCGCCCGAGGGACTGGAAACTACTCTCCTATTCCTTATACCTTCTCCACTCACCGCGGGGATAGCTGCACCAAATCTAACTCCACATTACCTATTCGGCGGCCCTACTCCAGTCAAGTGGCGTCCGATCCTTACTAGGGCTGTCTCCCCTATCGCAAATTTTTATGACAGAAACGGCATTCCCACTAATTGGGCGGCACCAAATCCACCTCGTCCCAGTCAGGGTGTATCTACCGAGAGAGAGGACTAGGATTAGACGAAGACGATATGGAGGAGGAAATGCTCCTCGCGCAAGTCGAGCAAGTTCATAACTTTTTGTTGTTTTTTTTAGATCAAGGACACACCAGTCACAATCAGCAAGTACATACCTTTTTGTTGTTCTTGTTGAGACAGAACAGTTGGAAATGCCGCTCAAGAAGCAAACGGTGGAGGGGTGGTGGTGGTGGTTGGTGGGAGGAAAAACGAAATGAAAAGGGAGAGAGGAGAAAGAAAGAAATGAGGAGGGCGAGAGAAAGAAATGAAGAGGGAGAGAAGAAAAACATAGGAAATGAAGAGGGGAGAGTTGGAGGAGGGAGAGTGTCGTTTAGGACAGAAGGAGAAATCAAATATTCGAGAACTTTTGGCTCCTAGAGTCCAACTTGCACTGACGTGTAAACGAGATCCGTTGCTGCCAATCAATTGTACACGTCACAAAAATTGGAAATTGACTCGTCGACTTCCAAGCTCTCCTTCCCTCTGAACTTCCACTTCGGCCTTCACTTGCAGAACCTTCTTTTGTCGCATGAAGCACAGCTTCCCCTCCCCGTGCACCTTGCAGCCGATCGAGATCGCCCGGTTCTTGCTGCCAAACATCGCGCTCGTCGCATAGACCCAGTGGCCGAACACAAACGCATGCTCTCTCCTCATGAACGCCTCTCTGCGCGGGGTTCCTGGTCTCCGCTGGAGTTGGCGAATACTTCGGCACCCTTGTTTCTCACATTAGGCATAATGTTGGAGTTGACGAATACTCCCATGGACCCTTGTTTCTCACATCGGGCATGCCCACAGTGTGAACTTAGGAAAAAAGAATATGAACTAATGACATGTGATCCCTACGCACGGAATGCGGGGGGTCGGCGGCAACGCCCTCGACACGGAGGTCCCGCTGGCCGGTCAATGAGCAGGGATTCCGCTATTTTAGATTCATTTATTTTGTAACTAATACAAGCAATTGTTTTAGAAATGTTTTCCAAAACCGTAAAGTTTTTGTAAAATAAACGCACCCTTTAGTTACTAGTGCAAGCAAATATAGATTGCAATTTATGCATTGCAATTACTCGAGCGCTATTACAGACATATTATGCACGATTGCTATTATAGATTGCTATTGTACGTTGTGATTACTCGAGCGCTATTATATATATGACATTTGTTATAGTTGTAGCTGTAATAGGTATTATAACGTATTAGTTACTACTGCAAGCAAATATTGTCATACATCCAAGACTTGCGATGTAATTAGGAAAAAGACTGCAGCTATTATAATTCATCCAAGACTTATAATGTAATTAGGAAAATGAAAGCAGATATTGTAATACAACCAAGAATTGTTTCTTGCAAGACCGTATAGCGGGTCAGTGGCCAAAGCCAAAGGCATACTATAAACACATTTAAACTTCCAATGGCTTCGCAAGAGAAATTCTACAGTAAGCAAATGGATATCAGTTATTGTCAATTCAAGTAAATTACACACTCCAATTGGCACAAAAATCCACAACTCCAATTGGCACAATGGACTTTCTAAGCATAAGTTTACCAAACAAAATTTCCCCCACGGTTAAATCCCAATACACTTTTCAATTACAACCTACCAAACTATATTTGCATTTCACGAAATCCCTTTCCCAAAAGTATTTGCATTTTTCGAAAGGCATTTCCCCAAAGCTACACTAAACCAGTCCAATTTTCAATTTAAATATGAAAATGCATATTTACTTGGCCAATCCGCTCTTCAGCTCCGCTACTTGCTGTGGAAACAGAAACCCTCCGCCTTCGTTTGGCAAGAAATAGAACCATAATCTCTCATTGAACATCCACAACAAGTCATCTAAAAAACCAGCCTCTCTCTTGCGTTCAGGGTCACTTGGGCCATTTGCGCTCCAAGAATTCCAAAGTTTGCAAAACCTGAACCAAAATCACATATATCAACATCCGGAAAAATGACATAACCATGAGCATATCATTAAATGGCCCTTGGCCTTGATCAAAATCATGAATATGCATACCGTCAAATGGCTCTATCGCCCAATAAAAAATCCATGTTGGGCAGTTCTATGTCGTCCAGCAGTTGCTGTAGCACGTCATCATCAAAATCTTCCAAATGAATAGCCCCTCCCTCTGAGCTGGAACAGGAGCCGCCGCTCGAGGGCGAGATAAACATACTCCACCTATTCTTGTACTCTTCCCAACTCGTCGAGCAGATAGCTACACAAATCTAACTCCAACATACCTATCGGCGGCCCTACTCCAGTCAAGTGAGTCTGATCCTTACTAGGGCCGTCTCCCTATCGCAAAGGCCCTATGACAGAAACGGCATTCCCACCTATTGGGCAGCACCAAATCCACCTCGTCCCAGTCAGGGTGGATCTACTAGAGAGAGGACTAAGATAAGACGAAGACGATATGAAGGAGGAAATGCTCCTCGCGCAAGTTGAGCAAGTTCATAACTTTTTGTTGTTTTGTTTAGATCAGGACACACCAGTCATAATCAGCTAAGTACATACCTTTTCGTTGTTTTTGTTGAAGACCAACCAGTTGGAAATGCCGCACCACGAAGCAAACGGTGGAGGTGGGTGGTCGTGGTGGTGGTTGGTGGAGAAAAACAAATGAAAAGGGAGAGAGGGGAAAGAATGAAATGAGGAGGGCGAGAGAAAGAAATGAAGAGGGAGAGAAGAAAAAAGAGGAAATGGAGAGGGAGAGTTGGAGGAGGGAGAGTGTCGTTTTGGGGCAGAGGAGAAATCAAATATTCGAACTTTTGGCTCTTAGGTCCAATTGGCTCCGACGTGTATAGGAGATCCGCTACTGCCAATCAATTGTACACGTCACAACAATTGGAATTGACCCTCGAACTTCCAGGCCCTCCTTCCCTCTGAACTTCCACTTCGGCCTTCACTTGTAAAACCTTCTTTTGTCGCGTGAAGCACAGGCTTCCCCTCGCCGTGCACCTTGCAGGCCGATCGAGATCGACCATTCTTGCTACCAAATCACCTCGCGTACAAGGTCTCGTGTCGACTAGGTGGTTGAACACGAATCATGCTCTCTCCCTCATGCACGCTCTCTCGCGGGCTTCCTTGGTCTCTATTGGGAGTTGCGATAAATACTTCGGGAACCCTTATTTCTCACATCGGGCGATACATGTTTGAGTTGGCGTGAATGATCTTTCGGAGAACTTTTTTCCGTCACATCGGGCATGCCACATGAGCTTAGGAAACAGGAAGTATATAAACAACGATATGTGATCCCTACGCTGGAATTCGAGGGTTCAAGGGGCACCGACCAGCGCCGATACGGAGTGGTCCCGCTGGCCGGTCCATGGGCGGGGATGAGCGCGCTATTATGTCATATTCGATTGTATTATTGGAAATGTAAAACTAATACGTAAGCATTGATATTGTTAGAACAGGGGTGATTTCTCAAGAAAAGCCGGGGGGTAAAAATTTTGGAATGTGGGTAAAATGAAGACAAAAAA